>OY829543.1:56417947-56646920 GCA_963691705.1 Viola odorata | reverse complement strand
CTGCTAGTTTGACCTTAAATTTATGTGATCCTCACAAACCCTACCAGCACATCAGCAGCCAATATACCTCTAACCTAGATCCACCTTCCCTGCTTCTCAATCTCTCCACCCAGATGTCTCTCTTTTCTTTCCCAATCAAATAAAGGCTGGTTATAACTTATTTTCGATTGAATGAATTATTTCTGTTAACAATGAAGCAACTTGAAGAATTTGCAGAGAAAAGAGTTGTTATCAATTGCAGGAAAATTTAAGAGGCTCTTCACAGAGCATCCTTCACCTTGAAGAAGTGAAGAAGTAAGGCAGATTTTACTCTAGTAACTAATTTTTGTAAGCTGCTTATGCTTTTCTGTTTTACGTGTACTCAGTTTCTGCAGGGTGGGAACTTCTAATTCCTATTCTAATTCCTATGCAGATTGCCAGGGAATGGGAATCAGGGAAGGACTGCTAGTTTGACCTTAAATTTATGTGATCCTCACAAACCCTACCAGCACATCACCAGCCAATATCCACCTTCCCTGCTTCTCAATCTCCCCACCCCAGATGTCCCTTTTCTTTCCCAATCAAATTAAGGCTTGTCATAACTTATTTTCGATTATTTTCGATTGAATGAATTATTTCTGATTAACAATCAACCAACTTGAAGAATTTGCAGAGAAAAGAGTTGTTATCAATTGCAGGAAAATTTAAGAGGGGCTTCACAAGCAAGCAAGTAAGGCAGACTTTACTCTAGTAACAAATGTAAGTTGCATATACTTTTTCATTTTTATGTGTACTAAACTACCAACAAAGAATAACAAAACAGATACTTACCCTCCTCTCTTGGCAGTGATGAATAGCTTTTATCTTTATTGCTGCCTCCTCAACTGATTCGAACACCGGCACGGGAGTGCTTTTAACCTCATTTCCACCATCAAGAGTATTCCGGTAGTTCCACAAAGCTCTACTCCATTCGTCCCAACTCTTAATTTGATCCACCAAGTTTCCCAATGTCATATCCTCTACTTTCATGATCGTCCTCATGATATTGGAAAAACGAGTTGACTCAATGATCATGATAATTACTACCGCAAGATGACGTTTCAACTCATTTTGTGATGTGCTTTTATTATCTAGAGCGATTACAGCTGCTATCAATTGTGGAAGGTCGAATTTGGTGGATACGTCATTCTTCGTTTCTTTACTGTCAATATTCAACAAAGTTTGATAATTGACATTGACATTGAGCATCCTGGCAGTGGGTAGCAGTCTATTTTCATTATCTGATTCCAACTCAAAATAACCTCTATTTGAAAAAAATCCTATCAAATAGAGGTTCTCCTTCCGGACAATTAGTGTCACCACCTTAGATTCTACTCTGAGTTCAACCTGCATAAAATCCTCCTCAGTAGGATTTTTCTTTTCTTCATGCAGGAAAACAAAACCATGAGAACTGATGAGATTTCCAGTGTCATCAACATGGTCTAAACTAACCCTTTCCCCACCCGAACAGCGAAGAATGTCCTCACACTTCTTTGGTAGGGTGTTAAACAGTGATTCCTCATCAGTACTTGCAATGAGTTCAATGACTGCTGCCACTTGCCCCGGAAGTTTGGGTTTGTTTTGTGGTTCTAACATATTTAGGGTTTAGGGTTTAGGAACTCTAACTACTAAAGCTCAATTTCCAAATTCCTAGAAACGGGTTTAGGCTTTAGGCTTTAGGAACTCTAACTACTAAAGCTCAATTTCCAAATACCTAGAAACAAACCAGAAATGGAACCGAGTAAACAATCACATTTCTATACTGATAAATTGGAAAAGTGGAAGGAGAAGAAGGGGAGAAGGAAAAGAACCTGGAAATCTGGAGGGAGAGTTGCGGACGTGAGAGGAGGAGGAGGCTCTGTTTGAACAGATTTTGGTTTTCTTTTGGTTATCTCCTTTTTGCCACAGAGAGTACGGGAAGTAAGGGAGTATAGTGTAAATATCTTTTGTAGGGAGAGTTGCGGAAGTGAGAGGAGGAAGAGGCTCTGTTTGAATGTTTAATTTTTCATTGGTAGCTTCGATGCACAATGAACTTGCTTGTAAGTTGTAAGTTGAATTGTCTGAATAATTTTCGTTAAGGGATCGAAATGTAAACATTTTCTTTTCTTATAATGAAGTTTTTACTCGATCACATGTTACATTACGTTCTTTGTTAGTTGATTTGGATGACAAGTAGTGGGTATTTAGTTCTCTTATGCACATGTTTCATTCTCGTCATCATGTTGGTGACTGACTACTTCAAACTCGAGCTAGAGACGTTTTAACAAAACATGTTACTCCACAACTTGTTAATTTCCATTTTCCTGTGTATGATTGAGTTTGCTTTCTGCAGTTCTAGCAATAGCAGCTGCTTAGTTGCTTCTTTCTATATGTTAAATATTTACCTCTTATTTACTTTTCTCAATAAATAAACTTTCTCCTCTTGTACACTTCAACAAAAAGATCCCTCTTTAGTCTTTAATCAAGCTAATCTATACAACATCACATGCATTTACTGGTTCCGTCTTCCATCCAAATCAACAGTGTTGGCTCCTCTTTAAACTCAAATCCAATAACCACTTTTCCTGTATAAGTTCTTGCCCTTGTATCATTAGAAACTCAAAGCTTCTTTGCATTCGCGATTAAGGGCCTCAATCAGTAAGCACAGAATATCACCAGTGATCTTTACACGAGCACTGGCCGTACGAAAAACAATGAAACCCTGAGGTATCCCTTGCAACTATCTCTCTACCAGCAACAGCGGAAACATATTTCAAGAAGCTATGGCAATCCCCACACAGAAGTATGTTCTTCATGATTGTAATGGGTTCTTCTGGTCTTGTCATCAGCAGGGCATAGGCTGTCGCTAGTTTTGCACTGTGATGGAACAAGAAATCCTTCTTGTGATGCTCTTCTACTTCATGAAGAACAAAGCTAGTGTCAGGCTCATACCCAGCTTTCATACATTCTAAAATTAGTATTTCTAATCCACTATGGATGTCTTTTGCTTGGTGATGAGAGTTATCTCTCGTATAGAATGAATGAACCTGTTTCTGATGAATAATCCAACTTCGACATGGATGCTTCCGGAGCCCCTTCTCTCTCATATCCTCCCTCACCATTTCTGAACAATGCCATCTCCCTGAAGCAGAGTATAGATTTGACACAAGCACAAAGGTAGATGGATCTTGTGGTGGCATAGCCAATATTCGCTTGGCAACTCGTTTTCCAATGCTAGTATTCATATGGGTTCTGCAACTATCCAACAAAGCTCTCCAAACAGAAGCATCTGCTTCAAAAGGCATATTAATGATCATTTCCTCTGCTTCTTCAAGAAGACCCCAGTATCCTAAAACACCAATCAACGAAGCATAATGCTCTGAAGTCGGCTCATGATTATAGACTGTCTTTATTGAGAGAAACAAATGGCGGCATTCGTCAACTACATTTGAACTAGTATGTTTATAAGCTGAAAGAACCAGCGCAAAAGTGACTGAATCTGGTTTTAAGTCTGCCATCACCATCCTTGACCAGACAGCCAAGGCCTCATCACCCTGCCTGTGCAAAAGGTAGCCTGAAATCAAACCATTCCATGAAACTATGTTGTGTGCGGGCATAACATCAAATGATTTTATAGCATCATTCATGTTGCAACACTTAGAATACATGCTAACTATTGAATTTCCCACCCCCAAATCAGCTACTAGGCCAGTTTTAAGAGCATGACAGTGAACTTGCCTCCCCATTTCGTGAAACCCCAAAGTTCCACAAACACCAAGAACTGAAGTCAAGGCAATTTCATCCAGCACCAATGTCCCTTCTGACAGACTACGATGGAAAAGAAGAATGGCATGATCAGGAAGCCCATTTCGAGCATAGCCACACAACATTGATGTCCAAGCTATAGAGCTATCCTCGTCAGAAGGCCAACTGTGAAATATTTTCTCAGCATCCTTCATCCTTCCGCACCTGGTGTACATATCAAGCAAAGCAGCCTCAATACAAGCATTTTTCCTGGGACCAAACTTGATGATAAATGCATGAGTCTGCTTACTAATTTCCAATGTCATGAGCAACCCACAAGCAGTGACCACACTAGTCAAAGTGAAATCCGTTAACTCAATTCCTTCACTAACCATTGTAATAAATAAATCCAGTGCCTTCAACCCTTCATTGTTTCGCCAAAATCCTGACAAAATGGCGTTATAAGAAACAGAATTCCTCTCTGGCATCTTTAAAAACATCTCCACTGCCAGATCAACTGATCCAAATTCCATATACGCCGTAATCATTTCTGTCCAAGTAACTACATCTCTCACTATCATCCTATCAAACACAGCCACCCCATCATTTAGACTGACACACTTGGTGTAGAACCCAATGATTGCATTATTCACACTCAAATTAGTCCCTAACCCATTTCTCACTGCATGAGCATGAACCTCTCTACCTTCCATTAAAGCATGGCACCCAGCACAAGCAGTCAGAAGGGTTGAAATTGTAAATTGATCAGCTCTAAAGCCACTATTTTCACGCAATTCACGAAACATATCCAATGCAGTTTCATAACGTAACTCTTTCACGAAACTCGATAACAAAGTATTCCACGATGTGGCATCTCTATGAGGCATTTCATCAAACAACTGAATCAAATGGTTGAAACACCAACCCTTGGCATACAAACCAATCAAAGCATTGCAGACAAAAACAGACTCTAAAAGACCCATCTTCATAGCCAAGGCATGAACTTGAAAACCCAAATCCAAGTCCAAAATCCTTATACAAGCTCTTAAAACAGCAACAAAAGTATACTCATTAGGGTCAGTACCAGACCTCCTCATCTCAAAGAAGAGCTCAATTGCTTCAATTTCTCGATTTGCCTTGGCAAAACAAGAAATCAAACAACTATAAGACACGACATCCGGTCTAGAAAGACACCAAAATACGTTACAAGCATCAGTAATGAGTCCCAACTTGATATAAGCTAAAATGAGAGCATTACCCAGGTAGGTATTTTCATGCACCGCTTTGGCGAGGCCAAAGTCATGATTTTTAACCGATGACTTCAGCAAATCGAGTAGATAGTCAACATCAAAGAGAGAACTGTCCTGAAATTCTGTGGGAGGGTTTAGAGTGAGTAAGGGTTTAAGGGTTGTTTCTTGTGGAGGAGAAGGGAGTTGTTGAGTGCTGGTGGTGGTGGAGGTGGACAAATGAGGATGGTGGCGGGGTTTGAAGAGGGGAAGGAAAAGCGTAGCGAGAGGTGGCGATAGTGGTTTTGAAGGGAAGTGGAAGGAATTTTGAAGGGGAGAGTAGGGAGGTTTAACGGCGGCGGTGGTGGCTAAGGTGGGTGCGATAGCGGTGGCCATGAATTAGAGGCGCCAAACATAATCTGCTTTTTGTCTATAGCATTAGCAGACTACACTGCTTAATCTGTCGTTCGTTTTGGACGTTAAAATATAGTACTGGCGCCTAATATAGTTTTTAACAAAAAATAAAAAATCAAAATAGTAACCGGTAATATTATTTACTGAAATTATTAGGCATAATATTTTCTTTTTCCAAAACAAAGAGGTTTAAATATACATTTAAAAGATTAGTATAAATTACACTTAGGTAAAAAAAAATTTATCTCTAGGATGTGCTTTCACTATTCATCCTAAATAAAAAAATTAATCTTAATATTATTCGTTTTCGAAAAAGATGATTTTTTTAACATAATTTTATTTATTCGTAAAATTTGAATTCGAAACATTGGTATAATTTTAAAAAAAAATTTAACATTTAACTACAACTAATGTTAGTGAGATTGATTTTTTTAATCTTTTTAATTTTCATGTTACTAGATGAATTTTATATGATTATTTTGCATGATTTTACTTAATAACATGAGTATTTATTTGAAAGAAAGAAAAAATCTGACTTATAATTTCTGCTCACTGAACAAACGACGGTGAGTGGAGTGAGCGAGAGCGCATTCATCTAACTAGTAACAGTAGTCGCCATATATGACAAGTAGCTGCAGTTATCGTCATCGTCAATTCATTTTGTCTTCGTAAAATCTTTTTTTTTTTAAGCAAATCTTCGTGAAAACTAGAAACTCAAGGAACCATCGTAACGCAGTCCGTTGAGTCGTTGGCATCTCTAACACAGCTCCATCTCCCCATGGACAAGCCTCGAAAGAATCAGGTCCTCTATCTTCGATCGCTTTCTTCTAATTTCACATATATCTTAATTTTCCATTCAATCCTCCATCAAAATTCATACAGAATGCTTTTTGTTTTTTTTAAATCTTCAGGTCTCTTTAAGAGGAGCTAGTGCGAAGGAGATTTCGAGGGATGCGCTTCTAGAGAAAGTCTCTCACGAACGGGAACTCCGCAATCATGCAAGACGAGCTGCCGCCGCCACTATATTCATCCAGGTAGGTCTTGTTAATGCCGATCAAAGATGAAAAAAAGTAGCATAAGTGAATTTCACTCTAATCTGTTTTTTTTTCTCTCTTTAGAGAGTTTGGAAGCGATACATTGTGACAAGGAAGGCAGCTTTGGAGCTGCGGGAGGGATGGGAAGCGATGGTGAATGATCAGAAGGATTTGGTAACTGCCGCCTGGATATCAAATTCCGTTTTGAGGCCTTTTCTGTTCTTCATTGAATGCCTCTTAAGACGGCCAGGGTTTGGGAAAACTGGTGCCAGAGATGTGGAGTGTACAAGAAAATGCTTTAAGATTCTGTTGGAAAGCATAAATTCTTGTGGTAAGAATGAATTGGAATTTATTTCATGTATGAATTGGAATTTATAATGTCATGAAGCTTCAGTAGTATAGGGTTATCAAGTAATACATGTTAGCATGGTTAGAACTTAGAAGTAGAAGTTATGTATACTGATCAATTAATCAAACTTTCTACTCAGCATATAAATTGTATAGAGGAGTGATATAGTCTCTCTTTTTTCAAGGGTAGACTCGGGCAAGAATTTTTGCTCCATGGCGTTTGGCACACATGAAGAAAGAAGAATATGGACTTATCAAGCTCGGAAGCTGATTACACTCGGTTCATTTATTGTTGCTGAGAGTGATAGCTCACATGTGTTGGGTCAAGAGATTGTTGCTCTTACCTCTCTTGCCATACGCCTTCTTGTTATCTTAACTGATGTGAAGGGATGGAAAGTCACCAGTCTCGGTGAAGCAGATGTACCAGTGAAGGATTTAGTAAGGTTTATGGGAGCTCCTAAAAGTGGTCTTTATGCATCTATCAGTAGATACATCAAGAAATTGAACATCTCCTTTTCTCAACAAAGAAATATTTTGCCTCAAAGCGATGATAGATTCCTGATCACTGCAAGTGCAGTAACATTAGCTCTACGGCCATTTCATGGAACGAACTTTGATTTGGCTAGCTCTCACCTGCCAGACAAGAATTCTGCTGTTGTGCAGTACTGTAAATTTCTACTTACAATTCCTTGGTTTACTCAGCGCCTACCAGCCATTATTTTACCTGCTCTGAAGCACAAATCTATTCTCATACCATGCTTCCAAACTCTATTGGTAAGGCTATTACATTTGGACAAAAAGATATTAATGAACTTCATGTACAATTTGTCTTGGGGTCTGGTAAGAAAATCTAATAAATCTCCGTATTGAAGTCTATAATTTTCTCTCACTGTACTTGATAATTTGATTGCTAGGGAAAGTAAACCAGGAATGGTCCTTTTTGTGTCACCCAAACCTTTTTTTCCCCTGTCATGTTAAATGCAAGGTCAGTATAGTCTGAAATCATAAATACAGTTTTACGCTGTGCAGTAGGTCACCCTGTGAATCAAACTGGAATAACTCATCTCTGACTGCCACTCCTCGTGATGGTTCACTTTAGAGAATTAGGATTTTCACTGAAGTGACTGCAACAGTGTGTTTTGATGTCCTGCTTGGCAGACAATAAATGACATGCTGCCATGTTTTCTGTCAATTCTTGTAACTCTTGGGTAGAATAGTTAGGTCATGAACTCCTCTTTCATTCTTAAAAGAAGTAATGATTCCATATTTTTCCTACATTGTGAATGACATGGCCATTTCAATGTGTTGCCTCATACTTGTTCAGTGGATATCTAATGGGCATCAGAGTGAAAACAGCACATTCATCCTATTATTTGTGTTGAAAATTTTCCTATTATTATTAGTTGAGTGAAAACAACACATTCATCCTATTATTTGTGTTGAAAACTTTTCTATTATTATTAGTTTGATTTATCTTAATAGAGAACTATATAATTCAAAACATGCGGGGACTGATCAAACTATGACAGACAATGACAGATGTTGAGGGATGATATTATAAAGGAGATCTCAGAGGTGGATCAGCCGAAATTTCATTCTTCCAAGGGTATTCCACCAGTAGGTTGGACCCTTGCAAACATCATTTGCCTTGCCACAGGGAGTCATAATGATTTCATGGATCCTGGAGAACTCAATCAAAGTCTAGAATTGGCTTTATATGTCCGTGTTCTAGTCATTCTTGCTGAGAACTTCTTGTTGTGGCTTCATACTAGTGGATGGACAACTGAAAAGGAGAACAGTGATCTTGAGTTTATTGCTGAAAATGCTCCAGAGCTTTCTGCTACATTGTTCGCTGATGGTGAAACAATATGCGCCTTAAATATGTCATATGTTGACTTACTCAGGCCAGTTTGTCAGCAGTGGCATCTTACAAAACTTTTGGCTATTTTGAGGACTGATAAGATATTCACAGGGATGAAAAAATGCCAGCAGTAAGTATGAAACACAAGGAGATATTGGATCTGCTTGATGTTTCATACTTCTATTCTTACATGCTCAGAATATTTTCAACCTTGAATCCCACTGTAGGGTCCATACCTATTCTTAACGTGCTATCTTTTACTCCGGGATTTCTTGTTGCGCAATGGGAAGCGTTGGAAAGTTTACTTTTTCCTCTACATGGCAGCAGTTCCTCAGGCAATAATTTTAGCATGAATAAAGTTTCAGGGAGCAGAAGAGATATTGAGAAGAAACTAAAAGTTTCTAGTAAAGATGGTGGTAACAAGTGGGCCAATGTGTTCCATAAAATTTCTGGTAAATCCCAGGATGGGATTGATCATATAGATTCTCCTGATGGCCAGCGTACTGCACAGGTCAGTGAGGTTTTGCATGATATCTGGGATATTGAACCTTTGAGGTGTGGCCCTCAGAAGATTTCAAAAGAACTGTCATGTCTGCTTCATCTTTTCTGTTCTGTCTATTCACACCTGCTGTTAGTCCTTGATGACATAGAGTTCTATGAAAAACAGGTAAATCTGTTTATTTTTTTTTTAAACCTCATTATTTTGAGCAGACTAGATTGCTTATTTGGTTTTTTTGTGACTTGACTTAGATTCCATTCATGCTGGAGCAGCAGCGGAGAATTATAGGGGTGGAGCCCAATGATGCAAATGCAATGGCATTGTCACTGCATCATGGTGAGAGAATAATGTTGGATCAGGTTGGAGGTTTTGCAGATGGTGTGGCTGTTAAAGAAATTGGTGAAGAAACTTTCCATATATGCAAGGAACTGATAGAAGGTGTAGTTCTTGTAAACCGTGATGCTATCTGTGCCTCAATAAAGGTATGGTCTCTTAATTGATATGAAGCATTTGCATAGATAATCCTCTTTATTTGGTTTTGCATTTAGCAGGTTGTAGTGCGATCACTGGTCAGTTAGCTTATTAATTGTAACTTGCCGGCATGCATATGAAGAAGTTAGGTGCAGTATCTTCACCTTTTGTTTTGTTCAAAATGTTATCAGGGAGAGATTCTGCATGTGCAGGCCTCTAAGGCAGTGGACTCAGCCCCCTGATCATCTTTTCTCCACCCACTTTCTGTCTTGCTATACTATCTTTGCTGGTTTTGGTGAAGTTTTGTTCTTCTAGTGAACTAGTAGCTGTCCCATGCAAATTACCATGTGACAGTCAAATGATTGAATGTGGTGCTTGTGCTGCAGGACATGTTCGAGGAGAAAAGGAGTATCTTAGAGCCTGCAGGTGCTCTCTCCCTTGCTGGAGCTGAAGCATACTGCAAGTATTATGGCCTTGAAGGAGTGAATGTTGTGGCAATAACTAGTGGCGCCAATATGAACTTTGATAAACTGAGGATTGTCACTGAACTTGCCAATGTTGGTAGGAAACAAGAAGCTGTGCTTGCAACTGTTTTGCCGGAGGAACCAGGGAGCTTCAAACAATTTTGTGAACTCGTAAGAATCATTCAACCGTTCTTTTCGGGCAGCCTTTGATTCATATATTAATCTAAACTATTTGCGTGACAGGTGGGCCCAATGAACATCACAGAGTTCAAATATAGATGTAGTTCTGTAAAGGAGGCGGTTGTTCTCTATAGGTAAGGAAATAAGCCAAAGATCAACTTGTTGAAATTTTTTGTTTTGATATTTTAAGAAATGAAAGGGAAAACTTCCTTGCTTTCAAATGAATCAACTTTACATGCTAAATAATCACAAGTAATACACATGTACCTGATTTACGTGTTTCACCAAATCCCTGATACTCTCTCCGTCTTAGCTCTTATATAATAATAGCTACTGGATAGGTGTTAAGAAGCAAGAGTGTTTTTTTTATTATTCTTATATTCTGTGCAGTGTTGGTCTTCACACAGTTTCTGAACTTGAAGCAATGAAACAAAGGATGGAATCTTCTCAACTAAGAACTTACAATCTTACCGAAAGTAACTTGGTTAAAGATCACTTACGTTATTTGGTAATTATTCTTCTTTTATGTTTATCTGGTTTAGTCCATTTATGCACAAAGTCTACTTCATGGCTGCAAGCTGGGACGTGGCTCGTTGGGTCTGTCGGATGTGTATCCCACCGAGTAAATATGTTCTGTTTGCTCGAGTCTGTCTTGTTGCTTGGATGGGTTAGGGTGGGGCGTTGGGTTACTGAGAATATGTTTTCTGTACTTAAATTTGGGTAGATATTTCTTTTACATTGCTATTGCAACTTTTAAGTTTGTTTTTGTTATGCAGCTTTACAGATTGGTGGCAGATTAAATGTTCCAAATGAGGTTCTTTGTCGTTTCATCTTCCCAGAAAGGCCTGGTGCGTTGATGAAGTTCTTGGACGCTTTCAGTCCACGTTGGAACATTAGCTTGTTCCACTACCGAGGACAGGTTTGTTTGCAAAGCTTTTCTTTCATGCTCATTGATAATTTCATTTGGTGGTTTAACTCTTTGAATATCTCCTGATACAGGGTGAAACCGGTGCAAACATATTGGTCGGAATTCAGGTTCCACAGACTGAGATGAACGAGTTCTGTGATTGTGCAGACAGCGTTGGGTATGAATACTTAGTTGTAACGGATGATAAAGACTTCCATCTTTTGATGCAGTGATGAGAACTGCCTTGCGATTATTCTTGTGTTACTCTCGAAGGCTCGCGGCGCTAAAAAAGAGGCTAATAATAATCTATTGTTGTAATAACTAATAAAAAATTATTGTGGCCGATGTATTTCCTGACATGACAGGAAAAGCTACGGGCGGCGAAGTTGTAATCTGCACTGGGCCTTGAATAATTTGCAGCAGCTTTACAATTGGATGGTGGAAGACCTCAGTATTCAAAGAGTGGATGGGTTGAGGGGAATGTGATAGAAAGATATGGAAAGGAAAATTTAACAATTCCTTTTATATGTTAAAAAAATAGAGGAGGAAAACTAAGAGTACGGGCGAGAATGAAATGTTAAAGAAAGCAAAATAATTACGGCCTGTTTGGTAGTTGGTTATGACCAAAAAAAATACAATTGTTATGAATGGTTAAATGTGTAAATTTTTATAAAAAAAAATTCCTTTGGGAATATATTAAAAAGAATTCAAATTTTGATACATCTCCATTTTCAAAATTCAGACTTCACTAACAACTATAAATACATAGCATTTGACACTCATAATTCATACCTTCTTCTACCAATAGTATGAAAAATGGCTTCCTATTTTATGCTCTCTTTCTTGTAGCTTTTAGTTTCTTTTGTTCGGCTACTGAAGTTACATTCGACAACGTAGCTATCAGAGAAAGAAAAATAATTATTTCTGATTCTATTCATTATCCTCGTAGTACACCCGAGGTAAGACTTTTACTTCTAAAAGTTACAATGTGAAGTGCATGCGGAAAAATGCGTTAAGTTCATATGGAGGCAAATGCTCAGGCAGAAATGATGACCCGGGATCCAATAGGCTACTAGGCAACGATGTAGCAATTGGTCATGACATGATAGAACAGGACCGTGTTGTTAGCCCCGATGAGATGAATGGATGGGGAAATAATGCACAGAGAGGCAAAAAGGAGCACTTGGAAGGGTTCTTGAACGATGAGGAGACAGAGTGGAGAGACCAGCACGCACTGTGATTGGCGACACCAGATGAACCACGAAGAGTTTATAATGCTGTAATTTCTATAGCCTAATTGTTCGTTTTATTTGTCAAACATGCATAAAGTTTCCTGTTAGTGGGGTAAATTACACTCTACCTTTGGTGTACTCATCTGTATTTTCCACCGAATTTGTCGGTACCAAACTGATCATTGTTTCCTTTTGATAGAGTTGAAATTTAATTCAAAGGTAGCGTAAAAACCTGTGATGGGTTCTATAAAACCAAATAAAGTGCCAAAAACAATCCAATTTAAACTCTTGCATGTAGAATTTCAACTAGAAAGATTTACACACTTACTTAATACAGAATCCGACAAGGGAAAACAAAGACAATAAAAAATAAAATTCTAAACTCATTTTACATGGTGATATACCTATCATGGTATATTCTTGGGGAGAAAAAGAACCATATTTCCCCAAAACAACTTTGCTAGAGAAATAGGTATGGATGCAAAGCATTAATAAGTGCAAAGGGCATGCCAATAAATATTAGTACTACTGAAATGTACTATTAGTATTGAAACATCACCTAACAGTTTGAAATGAACAATCAATAGAATCTGATATGCAAATTTACCGAATCCGATAAACTCACTGAAATACAAAATTCGATATGTTTACTGAAAATATAGAACCCGATATACTTATAAATATATAATCCAATAAGCTCACGAAGATGGCACACCAGAGAAGGCACGCAATGAGCAGCACAGCTAGGCAGGAAGGCATTAATGTAAAAATGAAACATAATTACGATTAGCAGCAATATACTCAAAGAGGTTTGCCAAAATAAGCATAAGTACCAAACCAAATGCAGTCAAATGAATCCAAAGAGTAATGACGACCTTCACTAGGAAATTCTTCAAGGCAAATAAGTGAATAACTAGTACTACTGTAGAATTGGAAAACAATGGCTAATGCAAAATTCATTGCGCTTAGTTAAAATTGGAGGATCTCACAAATAAATTCACTACTAAATAATTTTAAATGTTGTTGTAAAAACCTCAGATGTGACTGGGGATAAAAAACCAAAAGGAGGATAATGGATTTGTCATTCAATCATCGAGCTAAACAATGGGGATTAAAAACTAAAACTAACATTCTTATCAACAACAATTTTAACAATTGGCAATGTACACACGCAAACACAAGGATACATGTAATCATAGCATTATATTTTAGTCAGAATTAATTCTACCAATCACAATGTATGAACAAGTAATTCAATGATACTAAAAGACATGCAGATTATACTAGAGAAGGGAGATCAACACAGGATATCAAAGTGATTACCTTAATTTCGACCCTGTGAAAGGACTGCACAAAAGTGTTTCTTATGATGCCCCTCAAATCCCAGAAATTAACAACACAAGCCACCTTGGATTGACATGTTACTTTTTTACCATACAACTTGTTAGTGGCCTCGAAGGTTATGTAGAAAGCATGCATGTGATACTCGAGAAACAGATTTGCCTTCCTTACCTCTGAAAACTCTAGATCTGAATCCTACAAAAATAGAAAAGAAAAAGGAATAGTGCAACAATTAATCAGCATGTATGTAAGTGAATTCATAGGAAATAAATATATTAACGAAAATCAAATCAACCGTCATGAAATTGTGATATTGGACAGCAGCCATGCCGAGCTTTGAAATCAAGGGAATAAATTTGGCAAAGTTAGGTCTTGTTCCAAAGATGGGATCTTTCTGTTCCTGTCCCTCAGGATATATAACATAAAATCCCCGATACATTACATCCGGGCGATCTTTTGGGTCGGGGACATCAAAATACTAATCAATTGCGCCACCACAAGAGAGAAAAAAGCAATTAAAATACGTACAATTACAAACTGGGAATGTAAAAATTAAAAAAAGAAGCAGCAAAAATTAAATATTATGAACGTACGTTGTTTTTCGCAGCAGAATTGAGATATCGTTCGGCTTCCTCTTTCTCGCTCGGATCACTCCAATTCACATTCTTTGAATTCAACAATTCATAGTAAGACTCTGGACGCGGTAGACTAATGTCCCAAGATTGCTTAAATGATTCCTTAGTTCTCAACAGGTTGTTTGGATCGGTGATAGTGATAATCCGTGAATGGATGAGGAGGGCTTTTCCGTCAAATGGCACGCCTGATTGTGGTGGTCGGATTTCCTTGAGTAACCTGCAAAGCGCCGGAAGTGTTTTCCGGCGTAGAATCTCCAATGCCAAAGTCAGTTCGGATTTTAGATGTCAAGAAAGTGTAGGTTTTTTCTGTGTGTTCTTTTGGGGGCTCAAGACTTGTCCTTCATGTACTTCCCTCTAGTCCTTATATAGGGCTAGAGTGGTTAGATCTTCTGCCACCTTTCCCCTTTTTTGGGGCTAGAGTGGTTAGATCTTCTGACACCTTCCCCCTTTTTTCCAAAAGGTGGTCTAAAAGTAGGGATTAATCATTGTAGAGTAGAGTTGGTACCTTTGGGGAAATAAATAATCGCCTAGCCTTGCTGTTAAATAGTGACTCAGGGGGAGCAGTGAAGGTTGTCCCCCTCACCAACTTTGACTAAATATGTACTGGGAATTATATATAAATTATACCAATAAATGGAGCTTATACCGTTTGTGCCAAATTGGCAAGGCACCGTTTGTATCAAATCGGCAAGGTGCCGATTTGGAGACTGTTGACTTAGTCAATGAGCCGATCCGTTATCACGCGTTCTGGCAGGTGAATCGGCAATGTGCCGTTCCACTCTTCATGGCCACGTGGCAGGATCGGACATATGCCGTTTCTAGGCGACGGGCTAGACTTGTTCTTTGATCACCTATTCCCATTGACTTGGTCAATCGGTCACGCCGCTTTGACTGGTCATCGGTACGTTGTGAAGGTACAAAGTCCATTATGCCCTTCTGATAATTTTATGTATTATCAGAGGCCCAACAACAAACGAGCCCGAGTGTTTACCAAGGGCTTGTCGTTTCTTGCTTGATGATTTGCAATCGGCAGATTGCCGTTTTGATCCCCTTCGAATTTCGAGAAATTTGAAAAGTTTTTCTTCAATCCTGCGAATAAATATTAAACAGGAATAGAGAGTATAATTCAATTTAAATGTACCTGGTGACGTGGCACTCTTCTATCCAAGTGTTCGTAACTGCTCGTGACTTTTGAGGAGAAAACGTCTCTTCGTCTGAGAAGTTTTGAATTTTGAAATTCAAAAACCCTTCGAGAAACGCCTGCGCCCTCCCTCATTAAATGCCTGGCTTAGCTTTATTAACCATTCGCTGCCTTTTCAGAATAGACCTGCCACTTGTCAGTGACTGATTAGGCATGCTGACGGTTGGAGTATTGTTTCTTTTAAAAGTGGTTTCCATTTGGAAAACCCTAATTCATTTTCATTTCTCAACGCCGCTCTCATTCATCTTCCTCCTCAAAAATTCTCTCTCTTTCTCTTGCGTCTGTGCCACCATTTCCTGCAATTTCAAGGCTCTATTTTTCAAGACGTTTGCACTTACCTGGTATTCCTTAACCCCTTCTTCTCCTTTGTGTGGTTTGTGATTGAGATATGGCTCCTAGGCGTCCTATTGTTACTACTGATGAGCAGCTTGACCAGACTGCTACCAAACTCAGAACTAGAGAGGAATTAGATTTAGAGTTGCAGAGATATGGAATTGATTTGCCGATAGGATGCAAAGCCACTGTAGCTCCTCCCAATGTTAGGTTGAATAGTTCCTTTACTGACAACCATAGAGTTTTATATTCTAAGATGTTTGCGTACGGCTTTCACCTTCCTCTGAAGCCCATGGTGAGAAATTTGTTATTGCAGCATGTACTAAACCCAGCCCAGATTACTCCCAATTCCTGGGCTTCGATTTATGCTTTTATCAATGTCTGTTCCTTCGTGAAAATTAAAGAGCCTTCCCTCCAGCTTTTTAAGTATTTCTTCCATTTAAGTACCCGTAGCAGTTTAATTACCATTCGTCCCCGTAAGGATGACTATCTTCAACCCTTTCTGAAGAATTTTGACAAATATGAATCTTCCATTAAGGGATGGAAAGATCGATTCTTCCTGGTTTTGACTACCACCAAACCCCAATGGATCGCTGGGTTTAACCCGGCGATGAATGAACTGCACTGGGTGAGGCCAGAGGACCCTTCTGGTCCGTTGCAGGCACAGATCGACATTCTGTTATCTTTTGACACAAAATTTCACGTGCAAAAGATGGCAATGGGCGTGCCGTTGCCGGATTGCGCCGTTGATGGTAAGCTACCAAATTTTTTGTAAAGATGGCATGCGTTTCCTTGCAAAATTCTGATGCCGATTTTAATCTTATGCAGGAGCGGGACGACCAGTTAGAACGGCCGTTACCGCAAGAACGGCCTTGGTCCGTTTGCGTCATGCAGCGGCCGATTCCGATGATGAAGATGTGACGGAGACGGAGGATCCTCCATCAGGGGAAACGGCTGCTGAGGAGGCCATAGCCGATGAAGCCGTTGTTGAGGGTGGTGGCCGCTCGGAGGGCCTAGAAGTGGATCAACCTGTTGCCGACGAGGAGGTTTCAGTGCCCCCTCTGTATAGGCCAAAAAAGGTCGGCCGAGACACCTTCGAAAAATTTCCTTTGGAAAATCCCGATCCGCAGATTCTTGAAGCGGCTGAAAGGGTGATGAAGAAAAGGAAAAGAGCCGCTGAGAAGAAAGGAAAAGTTGTAGCTGAGGCCAGGCGGGCTGCTGCCGTTTTGGCCGAGAATGAAGCAAATCGGCCTGAGGCTGTTCCAGAGGAAGCTTTCCCGTCTACTACCGTTCCTCCTCAGCCTGAACAAGCCAATCGGCCAGATGCCGTTTCCGAACAGGTTGACAACAGTCAGACTGATGCCGTTTTAGAGCAGTCTGATGCTAATCGGGCGGATGCTGCTTCTGAACCGATTGTTGGCGAAAGTTCTTCCGTTCCTCTTTCAGGGGCTTCATTGGAGACTCCTTTGGTTCCAGAAAGTCAGGCAACTACCTCAACGGATGCTCCTCCTGCCGGTTCTACCAGCTCTACTCCTGCTGTTCTTCATTGGGTTGATGGTCCGCGCTTGCCCGATCCATTTATCTCAGACGATCGTGCAACTGCCCCCCCTTCTGATCTCAAAGGCTATCTCTCCAGCGATGGTCCTAACGGGGAGGTTAGTCATATTGTCAGTCTGAATAACCTTGGAGACAGCTGCTGCCGTTCTCTTGGCTTGAAAACTCCTGGCTGCAAAGATTATCGGACAGGTCGCCTGATTGGTGAAATGCTTGCCAACGACGCCGACAGAGAGTACTTTGGTCGCTTGGAACTGAGCTCCCACTTCGCTAATATGCAAAGCGTGTTTTACAGTGGCTTATGCGCTACCCGATATGCTTCTGAAGTCATTGATTCGAAGCTGGATTAGGCTAGGGAGGCCCTTCGGCGATCAACCGCTGAGAATGCTTCTCTTCAGAAAGAGAAAAAGACTCTAATGCCCCCCCGAGAGACTGACAAAAAGGCTGTTATTGATGCGTGCAAGAGGCTGGCCGATAGTCTGAATGAAAGAGATGGTCTTTCGGCGAAGATTAGGGAAGAGCAGGTACGGATCGGGGAACTGATGTCAGATAGGTTTGCTTTGTGCGATTCCGTTACCAAGCTTTCAGAAGATAAGGCCGCCTTGATCAATAATGTGGCCAAGCTTACTGCAGAGCTAGATGCAGCCCGTTCCGATTTGGAGACTAGAACGGCAGAGTTGGAAACGGCTCAAAGGAGTATCGCTGATAAGGATGCAGAGATAGCGCAAGTTCCCAGAAAAATTGGCTGGTGGCGGAAGAAGATGAAGGACATTATGATCGACAACTACATGGAGTTCTATGGGGAGATCAACTTTGATGCCACGAAGATCGGCACATATGTCACTTCTTTGGAGAGAGAGGCCGAAGCAAAAGAATATCAATCCTCTTCAGAAGATGAACCATAGGAAATAGCCTTTTGATTAGACTATCTTTTCCCCCATTTTGGTTATTGCCGATTTGGCATATTTTGTAAAGAACAAATATTATTCGGAATATAATTTTGCAATTTTTAGTAATTGCAAATGCTTAATCATTTCCGTTATATATATTATTCCAGAAAAATTTAAAAAGATAAAACGATTGCAAATTGAACTTATCTTTATTTCATGGAATCGGCTGCTTGTCGTTTTGAGGAGAAGCGGCTGATTGCCGTTTTGGAGATATTGCCGTTGTTCGTCTCACTATCTGGTTAATTAAGGCACAGATATGTTTGAATTCTTTGTAAGACTTATCGGGCTCTCGCTGATCAAGCCATTTAAGATAGCGATGTGAGCCAATCGGGATGAAGCTGATTGGGTTGCTGGCACACTAGGCAACGCCTTAGGTAGCCCTAGTAGCGTGAATATTGCTGATTCTTTGACTTTTGTAACGTGGTTCAGTCTAAAATGACTTACGTCTACGGCCGTTTTAATTTTGATAACGTGGTTGGGTCTAAAATGACTTACGTCCACGGCCGTTTTGATTTTGATAACGTGGTTCGGTCTAAAATGACTTACGTCCACGGCCGTTTTGATTTTGATAACGTGGTTCGGTCTAAAATGACTTACGTCCATGGCCGTTTTGATTTTGATAACGTGGTTCGGTCTAAAATGACTTACGTCCACGGCCGTTTTGGCAAGATCTGCAACCATATGAGAAACAATACTGGCAGGTGTATACTTTCAACATGGTCAGTTGCAAATAATTATACATCCACAACATCTTTATTATTTATGAGTCAAGTGAAAGCAACAAATTCACCCTGGAATGATATAGTTTTAAGTTGGAAATATTCCAAGAATTGGGTATCGGAGTACCGTTCATTGTTTCGAGGTGATATGCTCCTTTGCCGATGACTCTGACTACGCGATATGGCCCTTCCCAATTCGGCGTTAGCTTTTTCTTTTCTCGGCCAGTTGCCATTACATTGCGCAGGACTAAATCTCCTGCTTTGAGTAGCCGTTCCTTGACACGCCGATTGTGGTATTTCGCCATTTTGCGCTTGTAGTGCAACGTTTTGAGAATGGCCTCCTCTCTCATTTCTGGCAAAAGATCTAGCTGCTCCTTTAGTCTTTCTTCATTTTGCTCTTCGTTGAAATATTCCACTCGAAGGCTGATTGCTCCGATTTCTACTGGAGAAACGACCTCTACCCCATAGGCCATGGCAAACGGCGTCATGCCGGTGCTAGTCTTTGTGGTCATCCGATAGGCCCACATGACAAACGGTAATTCCTCTGGCCATTTTGTTGGCTTGCCTTCAAGATTCTTCTTGATTCCACTGAGGATTGCTCTGATGGTGACCTCCGTTTGGCCATTTGTTTGAGGGTGCGCAACGGAAGAGAACCGTTGCTCAATCGAATAATCGGCGCATTTCTTCCTGAAGTAAGCGCTAGTGAACTGAGAACCATTGTCACTCACGAGAATTCTTGGGAAACCGAACCTCATAATAACATTATTCATGAAGAAACGCCACGTAGTGTCTGCCGTTATTTTTGCCACTGCTTCTGCTTCGGCCCACTTGGTGAAATAATCAACGGCAACAATAACAAATTGAAGTTGATTCTTGGAGATTGGAAAAGGTCCCAGGATATCAATTCCCTACTTCGCAAACGGACAGGGACTGACCATGCTTGCTATTTCGGCTGCTGGCCGTTGTGGGACTTTTGCAAACTCCTGACATTTGTGGCAAGATTTCACAAAATTATCTGAGTCTCTTCAAATCGTGGGCCAATAAAAGCCTGTCCGAAGGACCTGTGCGGCCATGGTGTTTCCTGAGGTATGCATTCCGCATATTCCCTCATGGATTTCCCTGAGGGTGTATAAGCCTTCTTGCTCACTGATGCATTTGGCAGCCGGGTACGTGAGACAACGGCGAAGGAGTTCTCCATTGTGGTAGGTACATCGGGCAGCTCTCTTGAGAATCTTCAATTTTTCATTTGCGTCTTCTGGCAATTTACCATGCTTGAGATAGTCAATTACTGGAACACGCCAATCATTTGCTGCTTCCTGCACACATAACACCTGCTGTTCCTCCATAAAAGACGGAACAGAAATTTCTTCCATTGTAACATCGGTTGGCATTACTACTTTGGAGTTGGCCGCCAATTTGGCAATTTCATCTGCTTCGGCATTTTCCTCTCTAGGGATATGCTTAATTTCAACAGAAATTCCTCAATTTTTGATTTCAGCCAGCTCCTTCTGCACCTTCTTCAGGTATCGGACCATAACAGGCTCTCTAGCTTGAGAACGGCCAGTGACCTGATCTATCACCAACTTCGAATCTCCGTATAAAGTTAAATGGGCGCCGCCCGTTTGTGAGCCGTTTGGTGTATTTTCTTCTATCAAGCTTCCTCCGATTCGCAACCCTGTCAACAAGGCTTCGTATTCGGCAGCATTATTTGACAACGGCTTAGAGATCCTTAAGGCATACCTCATTTTAATTTCTTCTGGTCCTGTAATGATAATGCCGGCTCCAGCTTTGTTCTGGTTGTTAGCTCCATCCACGAAGATTGTCCATTTGTCTCCTTCTATATCGGGAAGAGGTAAACAAGCTTCTTCCTTCTCTTCTGGCAAAGGAATCGGCTTTTGGATAAATGTGCATTCGGCGATGAAATCAGCAAGTACTTGCCCCTTAACAGCGGGTCTGGCCTGATACTGTAATCCATGTTGTTCTAACTCTATGGCCCAAATGACCATTCGGCCAGATAACTCGGGCCTCTTGAATATTCTTCTCAGAGGTTGATCCGTCAGAACAACCACTGGGTGTGCCTGGAAATACCTGGCCATTTTCCTGGTAGCCTGAACCAAGGCGAATGCCACTTTTTCTATCTGGGAATACCTTAACTCGGCGTCTTTCAGAATTCGGCTGATAAAGTGAATCGGCTTATGGATTCCACCTTCGTCACGGACCAGAACAGCACTGACTACCTCATCGGCTGCCCCCAAATAAAGAAAAAGAATGTCGTCATTTTCAGGTCGTGTTAACAGTAATTCTGAGGAAAGATACTCCTTTAACTCATTAAAAGCTTTCTCGCAATCATCTTCCCATCCGAATTGCGCTTTCTTCCGAATGACCTTGAAGAACGGGAGGCATTTCTCGCCCTGCTTGGAGATGAATCGGCTCAGGGCGAGTATCCTCCCTGTAAGCCGTTGCACTTCTTTCACACTTTTTGGCGAAACCATATCCTGGATTGCTTTCAGCTTGGCGGGGTTAGGCTGAATCCCCTTTCTGCTGACAACATACCCGAGAAACTTTCCCGTTTGGAATGCAAACATGCATTTCTTGGGATTTACTTTCATTCCAAATCTTCTCATTACCCCAAATACCTCTTCAAGGTCTTGCAAATGGGCTTCAAAACTCCTGCTTTTTACCAGCATATCATCTACATAAACCTCCAAGTTTCTTCCGATCTGAGACTCAAAGATCTTGTTGGCCGTTCTCTGGAACGTGGCGCCAGCATTCTTCAGGCCAAAAGGCATGGCGCGATAGCAATAAGTGGCCTTTGGAGTGATGAATGCCGTTTTCTCCTCATCCTCAATAGCCATTGGAATTTGATGATATCCTGAGTTCGCATCCAATGAGCTCAGATATTCGTATCCTGCCGTTTGATCCACCAACTGCTCTATTAGCGGCAACGGATAGCAATCCTTCGGACACGCTTCATTCAAATCGGTGAAGTCAATACACATTCTCCAATCCCCAATTGGCTTTCGGACCACAACGGGATTAGCCAGCCACAGTGGGTACTGGACTTCCCGAATGAAGTTGGCTTTTAGCAACTTTGCTACCTCATTCTCAATAGCTTCTGCTTTTTCTCGGGAGAAAGCTCGCCGTTTCTGCTGAATCGGCTTGGCGTCTGGACAGACATTCAAACGGTGCTCCGCCGTTTCCCTCGAAATGCCTGGCATGTCCGACAGGACCCAGGCGAATTCCCCTTTGCACTTATTCAAAAGGTGCGAGAGCTCGCTGCATTCCTCTCCGCTCAGCTTTTCGCTTACCAAGAAATGACCAGTGGGAACCCCCAACACTGGTATTTGAATCATTTTCTCCATCGGCTGAGTGCGCCGTTCTTCATCATTTTCTAGCAAGTCGTCCGCTACACACACATAGCGGTCACACTGTCCGTTGACCATCGTGACATAGCATTCGGCTGCCACTTTCTGATCTCCTCTGATAGTGACGATGCCGTCCCATGAAGGATACTTCATTTTCAAATGTCTTTGAGAAATGACAACTCCAAAAACATTTAGAAACGGACGTCCCAGAATCACATTATACGGCAGATTTAGATCTACCACCATAAATAACTGCTCCTCCACTCTGCGACTGCAGTCTTCCACAAAAAAGATCGGCAGGAAAGTTATTCCTACAATCGGAACAGGCTCGCCGTTGACACCAATGATCGGGCGTTGGCATGGCTTCAGTTTTGACTTAGAACCTTGCAGGCTTCTATAAGCCGTCAAAGAGATGAGATTCACTGCACTTCCATTATCAATCAGAGTCCTTCTAACCGCATTGCTGGCGATGATCGTCGTTACCACCAGAGCTTCATTGTGTGGATAAGTAACTCCGATCTCATCTTCTTCTGAAAAGGTAATGATCATTCGGTCAAGTTCTGACAATCCTGCACCTTCGATAACGGGAGCATCCCGTTTCCTCTTTTCTCCAACAGGGAGATCCTCCAACTGCTGAGTCCCTCCTGCTATCAAGTTAATCACGTGGAACCCTTCGTAGGAGGTTGTGAAAACCTCCTTTTCTTTCCCCTTCTGGGTACTGGTGGTGGCTATATTGGGATCGAGTGTTGCCCTTTCTCTACCGCCGTTATTCCGATCCTCCATAGCTTTGGTTCGAGCTTTGACTGCAAACTCGCCCAAATAACCTTCTTCAATCAACCTCTCAATTGCCTTTCTCAAAGAAAAACAATCCTCCGTGTCGTGCCCTTTTGCCTTGTGGAAACGGCAATAGGAATCCTTGTGTGGCCCCATAACAACTCCAGGCTTGCGAGTAGGATAACGGATTGGAAGCTTCCGTTCCTCTATTATGGCAAAGATTTCCGCTATCGGCTTATTCAGCGGTACGGCGGAGAAGTTTGCAGACCGATCCGCTTGTCGGCTCACTGTCGTTTGCTTTTTGTCTGCTTGTTTGCGCGGGGCAGATTCTTTCTTTTGAAGATCGGGCTCCTCCCGTTTCTTTCGCTGGTAATCGGCCTCTTCCATTCGGGCATACTTTTCTACCTCAATCCGCAAGAGATCCAAGGTTTTCGGAGTGCTTGCTATCAAGGCATTTTCTAACTCCCTATATTTGCAATTCCTTCTCAAGGCCTCTACTGCAAAGTTCGGTGCTACATCCGTAAGTGTCGCCTGTTCAGTGTTAAACCTTGCCACGTATGCCGTCAATGACTCTCCCGATTTTCTAACCATGTCAAACAAGATCGCCGGAGATTTTTCTACTGGGATGCAGGAACTGAATCGGCTCCTGAACGCGCTGGCTAGCTACTCGAAGGAGTCAACAGATCCAGCTGGTAGCTTCTCAAACCAAGTATTGGCAATCCCTTTCAAGGTCATAACAAATATTTGGCACAACGCCTCATCTTTCCTAGTAAAAAACTTCATATGTTTCTTTACTAGACTTACGTGCACTGTCCGTGAATGGATGAGGAGGGCTTTTCCGTCAAATGGCACGCCTGATTGTGGTGGTCGGATTTCCTTGAGTAACCTGCAAAGCGCCGGAAGTGTTTTCCGGCGTAGAAGCTCCAATGCCAAAGTCAGTTCGGGTTTTAGATGTCAAGAAAGTGTAGGTTTTTTCTGTGTGTTCTTTTGGGGGCTCAAGACTTGTCCTTCATGTACTTCCCTCTAGTCCTTATATAGGGCTAGAGTGGTTAGATCTTCTGCCACCTTTCCCCTTTTTTGGGGCTAGAGTGGTTAGATCTTCTGACACCTTCCCCCCTTTTTCCAAAAGGTGGTCTAAAAGTAGGGATTAATCATTGTAGAGTAGAGTTGGTACCTTTGGGGAAATAAATAATCGCCTAGCCTTGCTGTTAAATAGTGACTCAGGGGGAGCAGTGAAGGTTGTCCCCCTCACCAACTTTGACTAAATATGTACTGGGAATTATATATAAATTATACCAATAAATGGAGCTTATACCGTTTGTGCCAAATTGGCAAGGCACCGTTTGTATCAAATCGGCAAGGTGCCGATTTGGAGACTGTTGACTTAGTCAATGAGCCGATCCGTTATCACGCGTTCTGGCAGGTGAATCGGCAATGTGCCGTTCCACTCTTCATGGCCACGTGGCAGGATCGGACATATGCCGTTTCTAGGCGACGGGCTAGACTTGTTCTTTGATCACCTATTCCCATTGACTTGGTCAATCGGTCACGCCGCTTTGACTGGTCATCGGTACGTTGTGAAGGTACAAAGTCCATTATGCCCTTCTGATAATTTTATGTATTATCAGATAGTACCATTGTTTACGAGATGGGTCAGAGGAAATCGAACATTAATATTTATTTCCTTTACTTCCTCAGGACATCTATGCAAAAAAGTTTTAATAGCTAAATCCGTCGCCGGCGATGTTTTCCCCAAATTCAGCGGTGGCGTTGGCGGTGCCAACTCCACTGACTTCCGACGCCTCTTGTTCCGAGCCTTCTTCCCCATCTTCATCCCCTTCCACATCAGCATCCCCTTCCAGATCAGCAGTCCAGGCATCTCTCAACAGAATCCCTAGCCCCCTTCTCTTTTTTCTCTATATTTATTAATTTAATTTAATTTAATTTAATTTATTACAGAGAGCTCCCGGTATGGCTACATAGTCTACCAAATATGACAATGAGAACAATTGCTTTTGATGTTTGCACGTTTTTACCAAATAAGTGGCACACTTCAAAATTATTACTCCGGAAAATGTTTTATATTGTATTTATTTATATTCTCAATTTATTTCTTAAAAAAAGCTTAATCAATGATTTAACATTTATCTTCTTTCCGTCGTAGTATCATGGTGGTACGAACTTTGGTAACACAGGAGGTCCATATATTACTACTTCATGTGATTATGATGCGCCTCTTGATGAATACGGTGATTATAAAATTAATTACTTTAATTTTTTATTAAATTATTACTTTTTTCTAATTTTTTTTGTACGATGTTTAGTTCAAAACTTTTAATTCTTTTTCCCCTAATAATAAGGTAATTACAATCAATCAAAATGAGGCCATCTTAAACGACTTCACCAGATTTTATTTTCAATCGAGAAAAATCTTGTATATGGTGAAAGAACATCTACTGGACAGGGTGAACAATATGTACGTCATCTCTCTAGTTAATCAGATTAAAAAAAAAAATCTATTTTTGTTAAAACAACTCTAACTTTTTTTTGTTTTTTTATTTTATTTTTTCTTATAGGTGACTGTTTATGCATACGAAGGAAAAAGAGCTTGTTTTTTTCTCAAATTCAGATGCCTCTAATGCCTTCACACTTAATCACGAGGGAGTTTCACTAACTGTACCTCTTTGGTCGGTCAGCATTTTACCTGATTGTGTAAACGAAGCTTATAATACTGCTGAGGTAACTTCCGATTATCTATTACTAGTGAAGTACTAGTCAGATCTTGTGTTCGATTCACATTTTTACATATTAAAAAAATAATACTACAAATATATTGAACTTTCTTTGTTTTTTCGTCAGGTTAATGTACAGACTTCTACAATGATGAAACAATCAAACGAGGCTGATGATGGATTGGAACCTTATAATTTGGAATGGTTGTATCGAACCGATAAACCCTATCATATTGATCACAAAAAGCAGACTTTAAAGGGCAGTATTTTGACAGCACCGCAATTAATAGATCAAAAACGAATTACCAATGATACAAATGACTACTTGTGGCTCGTTACAAGGTATCTTAATTTATGTTTTACATCTTTAATTTTATCGATGATATTAATTAGATATGATAAAAAAATTATAATAAAAAATTAATATGATTTTTTTCCCAAACGACTATGTCTATATGCAGACTTGATCTTGATAAGAATCATCCTGTTTGGGGTAAAGTTAAGGATGCTATCCTCCATGTTGAAACAAAGGGTCAAGTCCTTCATGCATTTGTAAATGGCAAATATTTTGGTAAATTTCTTATTGACAATTGTTTACTTTTTTATTTTATTTTAAATTTTTTAACATTTATTTATTTATTTAGGATCACGATAGTGTAAATTGTAATGATGGTAAATGCTCGGGGTTTACTATGGAAGTGCCAATTAAATTGAAGAATGGAAAGCCCAATGTGTTACAGTTGGATTGCAAGTAATTAATCTTCTTTTTATCATCATTATTGTTTAATTATTAGTTTTTTGCTATATTATATTTTTTAAATTGTTTGACTTGTGTTATTTTTTCCCTAATGTAATTAGAACTATGGTCCATTTTTGGATACCATAAAAATGGGTATCCATGGCCCTGTCAAGATAATGGCTAGCACTGAAAGTGGTGAGTCAGCAGTTTTGGACATTTCAACAAACAATTGGGTGTACAAATCTGGTATGAATGGGGAAGATAACAGTAAGCCATCATAAACACAACTGGCATTTCGATAAACGTCCTTCAAATAGGATGCTCATTTGGTATAAGGTAAGACTCAAATTCGAGACTTTACTACTAGTATTTTACGATCAGCGGGTAACCGATGAGTTACATGATCATAATTACCTATATGTTTGTGTGCAGACAAATTTCAAAACTCCAATGGGTGAAGATCCAGTTGTAGTGGCTTGTATGGGTTAGGTAAAGGTATTGCATGGGTGAATGGCATTAACATTGGAAGACATTGGCCAAAATTTCTTGCACCAGAAGATGGTTGTGATGTAAGTTGTGATTACCGTGGAAGTTATTACTCCAAAAAATGCAACACTAACTGTGGCAAGCCTACCCAAAGATGGTAATTCAATTTTTCATCACTTTTTACATTATGTTGAGTTGTGACAGATTTGTGTTGAGCGATGAGCGTTTCATGTTTGTCATTTTTAACATAAATCATTATTATTAATGCTTTTAGGTATCAAATCCCAAGATCATTGTTGAGTGATGAAGGTAATGTGCTGGTTGTATTCGAAGAGTTAGGCGGCACGCCTGAGCTCGTGAGCATTCAAACTGTTACGGTGGGAACTGTTTGCGCTAATGCTTACGAAGGAAATACATTGGAATTGTCATGCCAAGGAGAGTGTTCTCTAAAATCAAATTTGCTAGCTTTGGTTTGCCTAGAGGAACATGTGGAAATTTCTTCAGGGATAATGAATGTTATTCGGATGATGCTCTCTCTGTTGTTAAAAATGCATGTCTTGGTAGGGAGAGATGTTCACTTGAGGTATCTGAGAGAACTTTTGGATCTCTAAGATGCAGGGCAGAAACAACGAAAAAAAATAAATATTTTATTTACAATTTCCTTTAAAATTTTAAATTTTACTCACATATTATTTTACTTTTAGTGGACTCCCCATATTTATTACATTTTTCTTCAAAATTCTATATATTTTTTGAATTTTTTTACTATTTTTAAATTTTCTTAACTAATAGAAAGTTAAAAATGAAACTTTTAAGGAATTATAAGATTTATATTGTAAAATTTTAAGACAAAATAAAATATTTTATAAACTATAAGAAATAAAGTGCAACCACAATACTATAATCCACCGTCACCGCCTAATTTTGTGAAAATTAAATATGGTAGAATAAAGAAAATGAGTTCTAGAAAAATGACTCACGTTATACACATATTGTTGTTTTTAACTAGAAAAATGACTCGCGTTATGAACAATTAGTTAATGAATTTCTATTTCAAGTTACAAAGTACAAAAATCCCAAAAAAATATGCATAATTCTTGTTCTGATTGTTGGATCAGACTAAAATTTGATTCATAATTTTCTCTCTTGATTTAGAAAAGGTTTGGAAATGCTTATTTGAGGGCTTTAGATACTACAACATAGGATTTGTCTATGCTACGCTCGTTTGCTTATACGAACGAGCTCATAGCCATTCGATTAATATAAATTTAGAATGCACGCGAGACTCTAGGTTAGTATATATTATTATTTTTATAACGTAAGATCACGAGTTTGATCTTTAGTACGGTAATGAAAATTAATAATACAATTATTTAAAAAAAACTATATGTATATAAGTTTGGGATATGTGTAACAAAGCTGTTTAACTAACTCTCTTTCTTTTCTTTTTTGTTCATTAGCTTCTTTTAAGGGTGTCAAAAAGTCCCGAAACTTGAAGACCTAGTCTCGGGTTTCTTTTCGAAACTGGGACTAAAATTTTGGTCCCATTTTTTTTTGGACCTGGACTGGTGCCAGCTCAAATTATTTCGAGTCTTGACCGGTTGGGATCGGGACCCGTCAGGTCTGGCCCGACTAAAAATGGTCCCGGTCCATTTAGAATTAGGGCAAAGCCCGCAGCAGTCAGCACACCCTCTCTTTCCCTCAATCCTTAATTCCCCTCACGCTCACTCTTCACCAAAAAACTCCCTCGCATAGCCGCACCGCACGGCCCGCACCATGTTCTTTTCTTCCTTTCTTTTTCATCCGTTGTTGCCTCTTCTTTCTTTTTCTTTTGATGCAGATCTTGAGCTGAATAAGAAAGCGTAAGCAAAACACATCCACACCAAAAAAACTCTGCATCAAGAAATGGACACTCACTTCTCAGTACTCGCAGGATCCATTACCAAGATCAACACTATTGCCATTTCCATTCTCTTCTTCCTTTCTTGCTCCACTTTCACTTCTACAGGCCAGTATGCTTTTTCCTTTTCCTCTCAAATCGTTGAAACCACCTGTGTGTTGTGTGTTTTGTGAACGGGGTTTTGCTTGTTTAGTTGAGAATTGTCCTCATTTCTGGAATTTGAGAGATTTTGTATTTGTGTTTTATAGCTTGTGTAAGTTGATGCTGTAAAGATAAGATCTTGGATGTTTCTTTTAGTGGTGTTTGAATTTGTGATAAAGATCTCTACTTTATCATTTGTTTGTGATGAAATATTTAAATATTTTGCACATTTTTTTTTTGAAAAAAGGAAAACCCTCTGGTCCCGGTCCCGGAAACATTTGACTGGTCGGGACCTGAATTTTGGTCCCATTTTTGACACCCAGCTTATCATTTCTTTTTTCAACTTTTTATTTTATTTTATTAGTTATATTTTTCCTTTGAAAAAGTACAATATTTCGATTCCGGTATGAACTACTAATATTTTGTTCGTACAAATCACCCTTAATCAAGTTCTCATATGAATCATTAAACTATTTCAAACAATTTGTCCGCGCACTGGTGTTCGAGCTCGCCGCAAAGATGATACCGTCTCGGAGAATGGTAGCGTCAGTAATGAACCGCAGAACGGTGGGTTGTTAGTCAATGGTGCAAATGGGCATGGAGAGGGGCGTATTGTGCCCACGGAGCTTTATAAAGAAGCTACTGAAGCTTACATGGCTTATGCTATGTCTGTCCTGCTGGGGAGGGCTTTGCCTGATGCCAGGGATGGATTGAAGCCTGTTCACAGGAGGATCCTGTGAGTATTTAAACAACTGCAATTGGAATTCTCTTACCTTTGTGTTCTCTAACCTTGAATTGGAAGCTTTCAATGCTTTTTAAACTGTATTTCCACTGAATTTTAAAATATTCTGATTTATGACAGAATTTGGTCCCTATTTGGGTGATTTTTTAACTGCAGGTTTGCAATGCATGAATTGGGGCTTTCTTCAAAAAAGCCTATCAAGAAGCGTGCTAGAGTTGTTGGTGAGGTTAGAAGTTCTGCTTTATCTCTCTTCTTTGGGGTCATTTTTAGGTCAAATCTTGTTGTTTACAGGCTAGTATGGTGACACTTGAATGTGATGGATTATTAATTAATATGTTAATTACTTTAATGCAGGTTTTGGGTGAGTTTCAACCCCATGGGGATACTGCTGTTTATGATGCACTGGTGCGAACGGCTCAGGTAAATATATCACTTTTTTTTATTGGTGTATTATGTTGAAAAAACTTAGGGCTAGGTCATAGACTGAGAAGCCACTGTAATTTAATAATCTCTGTTTGGCACTGTTGTAGAAAAGTGAGTTTGTCATGGCCAAACCTTTGTTTGGATAAAGCATCTCCAGTTGTTTTGGGAGAGCATGTCCAATTTTGATCCAAAGGCAGTTTTACGGTGCTAACAGAGTACATTCTTATATTGAGCTTGCATTAGAAAATACTTTTGGCATTGCATTATTTGCTATAAATTCTGTGTTAGTGCTGGCTAGTATATACCCGCTCTTGATAGAAAGCAATGATGTACTTGCTTTATGTATCATTACATTTTTTTATGTTCGTGGTTTGTTCTCACCAAGTGCATGCTCACAATTTTGCAAACAAATTTGCATACTGGATATTGTTATTTTCATACTTGATTTTGGTTCACAATAGTGTTACACTTCCAGTTTGATCCAATCTCTATGATACTTTTTCCCTCCCAGCTCCATCTGGCACTGTTTGATCAATACTATAACTTCGTTACTCTGTTTTTTGCAGCCCATATGATTAATGACTTTTTAATTTTAACAATCTTTTTTTTTCCAGGATTTCTCCCTAAGATTCCTGCTTATCCAAGGGCATGGGAATTTTGGTTCGATTGACGTAGATCCTCCTGATGCCATGCGTTATACAGAATGCAGGCTGGATGTATGTTGTAACTGTTTCATTTCATCATGTACATTTTTCTATGTTATTTCGTTTCACTTATGTTAAGATACCTGATTACATTGCATTTCATCATGTTTTTACTATCCATTTACTTGTTATTTGGGCAGTAAACCTATTGATTTATCCTTGTATTTTCCATATCTTAGCAGTTCTGGTCTGGAGACAATTTATAGAAGAATCTGATTTTTGAAGAGCTGAAGCTGATTCCAGCAAGATCCGCCACAATACCACCAACCGAGGGTACAGCCAGAGACAGCAAAACTTCCACTCCTTTTTCCAACAAGATCCGCCACAATACCACCAACAACAACAATACCCCATAAACTTCCAGAATTTTGTGTCAATCCCCCCTCAAAATCAGGTCCCCATACCACAATTTCCACCTGCACCTCAACCAATGTTGCCCACTAGTGTTCCTATAGAAGAGACTCTCCAAAAGTTCATGATGGCGACCCAGATTAGCCTAGTGGAGATGCAGAGACAGATCACTCAATTGACACTCGAAAATTTTATGATAGAGACCCAGTCCAGCCTAGTAGAGATGCAGAAACAGATCACTCTGATAGCACAGAAGCATTGGGTCGCTTAGGGAAGTGTCTTGGTAATTTCAGTGAAGGGGTGAACAACCGAAAGGAGAACTCTGGGGTCTTGGTGTCTTTTCTGTTTTTGTTGTGTTTTTGTTTTGTTTGTATGTCTTTGAGTCTGTATGCTTGAGGGCAAGCATAGTTTAAGTGTGGGGAATTTGATTACATTGCATTTCATCATGTTTTTACTATCCATTTACTTGTTATTTGGGCAGTAAACCTACTGATTTATCCTTGTATTTTCCATATATTAGCAGTTCTGGTCTGGAGACAATTTATAGAAGAATCTGATTTTTGAAGAGCTGAAGTCTTGGCCTAGACTGTGGCCAAGACACCTTCGCATTTCAGGCTGCGCGCACTACCAGATCGTCTTGGCCAAGACTCCGGCCAAGACTGATCCGCGGAAAAGAAATCATGAGCAGCAGCGTTGGGCCTTGCGAGCTGGCAAATCACAGCTGTCCAGTGACAAAGATGAGGATCAAGAAGATATTTATTTAAGAATCCTATCAAGGATCTCCTTCCATCTTTGTATATTTTAAATTCCTATTTTTATTCAAAACAAATTAGGATAATTATTTAGGAGATTATTTAGGAGATTATGTAGGAGATTATCTAGGAGATTATTTAGGAGATTATTTAGGAGATTGAGTTGGAGAAGGACAGAGGAGTTTTAGCTTACTTATAGCTGAACTTGTCCTCCCCTTCACAAGACGCTACGCTCTCTTCTTCTTCCCCAATCCACCACTTTGTACTTTGCTCCTGGATTTAATTCTTTGAATCCACGGATTTATTTTATTTATGCAAGCAAGTATTTTTATAATTCATTCATGAGTACATCTAGCTAATCACCATTCTTGGTAAGAGCTTGAGGGCTATGTTTCTTATATTTCGTGAGATCTAATTACTCTTAATAATCTCTATTCTTGTAATTATTTATTTTCTGGTTTCTTTACTTCCTTGTTCAAGTTTAGAACTGACAATTCAGATTTTAGCTTGGGAGACCCAGTTAAATGAATAATACAACTCAGACCCGATTGACAACCGTGGGCCTTGACTGACAACCGAGGGTAAACTTGAGTTGGGTGTTGTCTTATCCATAGCAGCACTGCAGATATTGAGATGAACACCATTGAATCAGTGATCGAATCATAAGAACATAGCTTGTTCATGCTCTTACCGGGAACCTTCTTTTTACTGTTTTTAATCTTGACCCCCTGTCTTGGCCTAGACTCCGACCAAGACTGTTTTGAACTATTTAATTGCTTTTGCTTTTGTTTTAATTTTCAGAATCAACCAACCAAACTCAGTGACGAGGAAGTCAACCAAGAACTACAAATCCCCCGAAGTCTCTGTGGACGATCCTCTTACCACCATCTACAAGTTCCTTGTGGACAAGTGATAAGTTGTATTTCTACCCCTTTTTCTTATCTATTATACACTTATATTTGACGTGTTCGACGCGCGATCAATACCCTTCCAATAAAGTTATGGATTTAGTACTGCATAGAGATTTAAGGACACGCTGACATCATAATCATTGTTAAAATAACCAATAAATATGCTGTCACTTTTGCACCTATGTGCTGCAATTCTGGCTGGAAACATGCTTTGCAAAAATCTTGGTTGTAAAAGAAAACTAAAGGAGCCAGCTGCAAATGTCTAAATTACCTCCTCTCAGTACTACATAATATGCATACTTTTTCTTAGTTCATTTGATCACTGTGCATCCTTGGTACATTGAATTCTTTGATTGTAGGCTGTCTATCATCAATGCCTACTCATATGGATAGTCACGGCCCTTGTTTTCATCCTTGCAGGGACTTACGGAAGCAGTTCTTATGGCAGATATTGAACTAGATACAGTTAGTACAGTTCCTTATTGTATTTTTTGTTGATTTCCACATTTCTTTAAACTGCCAACTTTATCTTTGCATCGTTTGTTTGGTTGCTTTCTAGGTTGATTTTGTCCCCAATTTTGATAATTCCCAAAAGGAACCGGCACTTTTGCCTGCTAGGCTTCCAACATTGTCGTTGAATGGTGCTTCTGGGATTGCAGTAATTTAATCATTACCTTTTTGTTGTTTCTTTTGACGTGTTTTCTTATGTTGTTTATTCACGTAACGAATTCTACATCAAATCATTCTGTGTTTTACAGGTAGGCATGGCAACAGACATTCCTCCTCATAATCTTGGAGAGCTGGTGGATGTACTTTGTGCACTGATTCAAGTTCAGTAAAGATGCTTTCTTGTCAATGTCGATGATACTCTCCTTCCTCAAACACAGATACATACACGTCTCACAGCATGCAATTGTAGCTTGAATCTATTATTTTAATATGCTTTTATTTATTTTTGTTTATTTCTGTGTTACAGTTACAAGAGTTATTAGAATACATGCCGGACCTGACTTCCCAACTGGAGGAATAATTATGGGCAATCTTGGGTAAGTTAGTTTTTGAATTGGTGTTTACTTTGTACAATTAAATTGGAAAGTGGATAGCGTTTTACCACAAATCATGTAGGATCACTCAATAAAGGCTATTAAATGCTGGTACACCAACTGTTTAGATATTTACGATCACTCTATAAAGGCTTTTAAATGCTGGTACATCAACTGTTTATATATTCTTACTGCAAGCATCTCTTCACTTCCGCCTCAATGGGTGGTTATGGTTGTTACTTTTATCTCTCTTTAGAATTAATTTTTAACTCCTTTCAGTTGAAAATTTGTTCCCGTCTTTGGTAACATTTTTCTTCTAATAGTAGGGGTATTTTAAATGGTTTTCTGGTGAATGTTTTAATTTACAGCATAACAAACATCACAGATAAAAGTAGCTATTAGACTTTAGAGTTATTATAGTTGACTGCCAAAGCTGCAGTGATGAAGAATAACAACTTGTGTACAGTATTTAACTTTTACACAAGAAAAATATTATTTACCAAGGTTGTGGACTGTTTTGGAAAAACTTGTCACGATAAAGACCCTTTAAACCACACAATTTGGAGATTTCGAGTTGTCTTAGAGTCATGTGTTCCCTGTAGTTTGCAAATATGTTTCAGTGATGTCTATGCAAGAGTACGCCTTGTCTTGTCTGTGGACCATAGTATCAGGAGCACTGAAATTATGGGTTACCTTCTGGTAGACTCACAAGTGTTTGGATAAGAAAGTAAATTATCTGTCTAACCCTAAATGATAGCGTGTGTAAAATTTGTTTCTCGTTTCCTAGTACAACTATGAAAGATATTTATGCACTTCAGTCCTGATTGTTTTTCTATTTAATGTAGGATCTTAGATGCATATCGAACCGGGCGAGGACGTGTTATTGTCGGGGGGAAAACGGAAATTGAATTGCTAGATTCTAAAACAAAGAGAGCTTCAATTGCGATAAAAGAGCTGAGGTTGTGGCTTATTGTTGTGTTGCATGCTTGTGTCGTATCAATTAAGTTGTTACTGAAGGTTGATGGTTTCCTGTGGAGCAGATACCATATCAGACTAACAAAGCATCAATGGTGCAAAAGATTGTTGAACTCGTAGAGAGTAAGGTATTGATATATTCTGTGCTCCTCAAAAGAACTGTTTCTGGTGGTAAAGTATTGCCTTGGGGTGGTTGGCAAATGTCTTGCACTGCCTTTCTGCAATGATTGTTTTGTGCTTTATCTTGCTCTAGTATATGGAGTTTGATGTATAAATATTTTGGTTTTTTTACATGACAGAGCTTAGATGGCATTAGTGATATCCGGGATGAAAGTGATCGCACTGGAATGCATGTAGTCATTGAGGTATGATATAGAGAAGTAATGTTGTTTAAAACTTTAGATGGCTTATACAGCCTATATGCTATATCACTTGGATACTTTGACTAATTTATTTCCTTGCATCTTGTAGCTGAAACGGGGCGCTGACCCTTTGATCACCTTAAACAATCTTTATCGCCAAACTCCACTGCAGTCAGGTTTTAGCTGCAATGTAGGGTAAGTAGTATTTTATTATCTAGTCTCTGGATAGACATTTCATTTCTGCTACACGGAGCTGCGTCAATTTTTTTTTTGTTCTTGGAGCTCTACAATCATTTCATGGTGACCTCTGTGTTGCAGTATACTGGATGGACAACCTAAACAGATGGGTCTAAAAGAACTTCTACGGGTGACTAGTTACACTTGCTTCATTTTGAAATGCACCTCTCATTTCCCTTAATTTGAATTTGCAAGTGTTGTGCTACTCATAGATGTATTAGATTACACTATCTAGTTATCTCACATGCTTCCAGCCTCTAGGATTGTGTTTTAAAGCAGGTAGTGTTGCCAAAAGTTTGGTTTGGTGACAAAATGTAATTACATGTTCGGTTATCTTTCTCGAACTGTAGTTTTGAACTTTTTGGAACTCCAATAGTGTGAAAAGTCTAATTTGAATGCTAGATTCCTAATGCAACTACACAATTCTGTGGAGCTAATATATGTCTTTCTTTTCATCCTTCATTAGGCATTCTTAGATTTTTGGTGCTCTGTTCTGGAGCGGTGTACGAGGTTCAAGCTTTCACAAGCACAAGACACGTCAAATATATCTTAGATTTATATTGAGATGGGGTGGATTATGAGGGTGGATGGTGATCGCGCGTCGAACACGTCAAATATAATAGTGAAATACGTATGGAATTGGGGGTAGAAATACAACTTATCACTGTCTACAAGAGTTTGTAGATGATGGTAAGAGGATCGTCCACAGAGACCTCTAGGAGATGTAATTCTTGAGTTGACTTCCTCGTCACTGAGTTTTGGTTGGGTGCAATCTGAAACTAAAGACAAAACAGAAAGAAGTGAAAACAGTTTAAAATAGTGTTGGCCGAAGTCTTGGCCAAGACAGGGGTCTAGATTGGGGTAAGTCTAGTGATACGGAATTCCAGGTAAGAGTGATATGAGAGTTTGTGTTCTTATGCTTCGATCATTGACTCTAGGATGTTCATCTCTTCGTTTGTAGTACTGCTATAGAGTGGAGGTACTCCTGTTCACTCCTATCTTCCCTCCTCTTCAAATTACCTGGCGGGTGCTCCCTTTCCTGATAATCCTAGCCAAGGGACACCTTGCTGGTTAAAGGGTTTATCCGTTTGACTGTTGTCTTGAATGGTTGTTCGCTTCCTCAATGGTATAGGGAAAGACAGTACCTAGGTCAAGGTATTTCCCTGTGGAAATCCTAGGTTGTCAATCTGGTCTTGACCTAGATTACTTATTTCTTCTAGTCTGGCGCGAGACTAGTCACCTACTTTGTCTAGCCGACGGGTACTCCCTTTCCTTCTAGACCGATTGCAACTCTTCTCTACTAGGGTACAAGGATGATCAAACCTTGTGTTGCTACCCGATTTTTGACCAAGAACCATTTAAATCGTTCAGATTTATGTCGCTTTATTGACCTTTTTATCTTTATTCGTTCGAGTCATTTTACCATCGTTTTCATAATTTTTGCATGTTTGTTGTTTAATTGGTAGCATCATTATTTTGTTTTATTCGTACTTAATTATAATACTGGATGTGTCATTTCCACTCCCGTTTCTTTGTTCCCACGCACGGTCTCCTCATTTTATTCCCTCACCCATACCCACCTTTTCTTTTATTCCTTCCACTCCCTCGTGTCTACACCCTGGTTTTTTTACTCCCACGCCCGACCAGCCCGCTCCTGGCCCATCCCTGTTCGTGCCCCTTCCCTTTCTTTTATTTCCGATTTCGAGTTCATTGGGAAAAAAAAACTCACTCAACCTCTCAACCAACACTGCCCATCTCGTCTCTCTGCCAATTCCAAACCCAATTAAACCAAACCATCCCTCTGCCAAAATTAATTCCCAATCCAATTCTCTGCCTCAAAATAATTCCAAATCCAATCCCTAGCCAAATTAAACCAAAGATCCATTCAAGCTAATTTAAACCAAAAATAATTCAAACCATCTCTGCCAAACCAATTAAATGCAATCCTCCTGAATTGATTCAATCCAAAACCAAAGCAGCCACCACAGCAGCCCTTCCCGACCGTAGCCTCCTCTGCCAACCAAACCACCGAGCCAAACACCAACCTGCAGCTGAACCAAACCAGCACCACCGAACCAAACACCAATCTGCAGCCCGGCCAAACCGACCACCACCAAATCTGACCAAGAACCTCCATCAAAACAGTACCAAAATTAACCCCAAAATTAACCCCAAATCAGCCCCAAACCAAATCAGTCATCACCTGCACAAAACCAATCCCAAATCTCCTCTTACCCAACCCGAATCCTCAACCAAAACAGTACCAACCAAATCCAACCCGAGTCGGCCCCTCACCACAGCCTCCGTCACCACCATCAAATCCCTGCCAATCGTTCAACGCCGCAAGCCACCAGCGCCTCTGCCAACCACCGCAGCAACTGCCAATCACCCCGCTCCGACCAGCACCCAACCGAACCCGACCGAACCAGCTGCTCCGGCCATCCAAACTCCCGAACCCGACCTTCATCACTGCCGCGCCTCACCCAGCTCCGACCAGCACCCAACCGCCACCACTAAACCAAAACCGAACCCACACCTCACTGCCCAAACCCATCACTCACTGCACAAAAACCAAACCCAGCACCTCACTGCCGCTAAACCACCGCCTCAACCACTAACCCGTCAGCCATCCAACCAAAATACTCACCCAACCAGCAACCACCATCCACCCAGCACCCAAATCCACCCGATCCACTATCCAAATCGACCACACTGCAAACCGCCACTGCCCAACCACCCGATCCACCACCTAATCCGATCATCGCCGGCCAACCACCAATTAAACCCACTGCCACTCCATATCACCACCAACTCGAGCCACCACTTGCTCCACCACAGCATCATCCGACCCATCGCTTACCCGATCATCTCGATCGGCCAAAAAGAAAAAGAAACAAAGAAGAAAAAAATATAAGAGAGAAGAGGGGAGGGCTGCGTTGCAGCCTTGGAATAAAGAAAAGGAACAAAGAAATGAAAGAGGAAGAGGAGAGTGAGGCGTAGCCTCGTTGGAAAGGAGAAAAGAATAAAGAAAAGGGAAAAAAGGAAAGAAAGAATAAAAGAAAAAGAGAGGATGGTGCCGTAGAAATAATGGGAGGAAAAGTAGTAGAAAAGAAAAAATGAAAAAGTGAAAGGCCCACGTGGCCAAAAAGAAAGAAATGAGTTGGTTTTTTTATTCAAATATTCGGACGGTACGAACTTGAATGGGAAAGGTGATTTTATATTTTTAATATTTTGATCATTGAGAATTTATTTGTGAGTCCCTTACTAATGCGCGTTTATTTGCCTATTTTTGCTTGCATGTTCATTGCGATGGTGCTTGACGAGCTTGATGGAGCTTGACGAGGAGTTCGATATTCGTTCTCAATTGCGGAGCTCAAATGGAGAATTTAATTGTTGTATTTATTTATTCGGGAATTTGTAATATTTATTTACAGCATTTATTTATTTTATTATCAATTGTTGCTACTAATCATTGATTTACAGGTTAAGCTCGTCCAGGTATGTTCTCCTTTTCTTTTGGATAAGTGCACTTTAATTTATTTATCGTATGCATGGTTATTTAAAATTGTTAGATTTCGAATTAATCTGCTTGCATGATGCTTATACCAATGAATGTGCTTTATTTTATGCTTGTTTCGTGTGCGGCTTCGTCCCCACGAATTAATTTAATTTATGCTAATCTTGATGTGTGTTATGTGCGGCTTCGACCCCACTCCCCGGTTTTTCTCTTTTCAACGTGTTTTTCTCGCACTCATGAAAATGGTACTATGTTAGTCTATGCATGCTAGGATAACCTAGTGAGTAGGCTAATCATATGCATGGGCCCGATGATGATAGTGATCCATCGTTGTTCACTAGGGTTGTCGCTTTAGTAAAGATTAACAAAATGGTAGTAATCTCACCTAATTTTGCATGTAATCGGACTAATTTTGAACTTGGCTAAATTAAACCGGAATAGGTATACAACCAACCTTCTTTATCTTTTAGAGAATAAAATACTTATTTTCTTTTAACAATTCGGCAATCAATTAGGATAAAATCAATCAAACCGATTTAAGAACTAAAGCGGCGATTCCCCTCTGAGGGCCAAATTACTTGTTTTCAACATGATTTTTAAACACCTCTTTTCTAGAACCGGTAACCTTTTTAGGATGAGACTCGGGTGCCTAACACCTTCCCGAGTCCATAATACGACCCCGAACCATCGTTCTCGGGTTTAGACCCTTTTTATTTGTGCCTTAGTTTTATTTTATTTTCTTCCTTTTTCGGACTTTATAGGTTTCCCTAAACCTTAGAAAATAGGGTGGCGGCTTCATTGTATGTGTTTTTCTTGCGTCCCAAATCACTCGCGACGGTGCGACACCTTGTCTCTAGTGAGTAAGCGATAGATTAAGTTCAAGAAATAAATAAATACAAAAGAAGAGATTGCGAAGTACGAATTGGCCTTACGATTGCATAAGAACTAAGCTCATCAACCCTTACCAAGAATGGGTGTTTAGCTACTCATACTTATAGATAAAAAGATAGAATATTTAATTGCATAAATATATTAAGTCCGAGATAATAAAATCCGGAGCAAAAGTATAACAATGTCAAAACAAGGAGAAAAGAGGAGAAGGATTGCGTAACTGATCGTCCTGGACAGAGGTGAATAATGTTTGGCTAAATAGCCCTAAAAACCTCTGTCCCAATCCAACTCTAATTCCTAGAAAATCTCTTAAAAGATTGCTACAATAAATTGTTCTAAAAATAGAAACTAAATCGCAATTACAAAAAGAGGGAGATCCCATGCGGGATTCTTCAAGAGATTGGCTTCAGATCCCTCTAGAATTGCGGGACAGCTGCTACGTGCCAGCTGTAAAGCCCAATGTGGAAAGCGGTCCAAACGCTCCACGCTTCTGTCTTTATCGCGGAAGTGTCTTGGCCGCAGTCTTGGCCAAGACGATTCTGGTGCGCACTGCTTCGGATGCGAAAATATGTCTAGGCCAAGATTCAGGCCTAGACTCAGGTAAAAACAGCTCCAGCTCTCTTCAGATCAGATTCCACAAATATTGCCTCCAGACCAGATCTGCTAAGATGTGAGAAATACAAGGATAAATCAGTAGATTTACTGCCCAAAACAACAAGTAAATGGACAATAAAACATGATGAAATGCAATGTAATTAAATTCCCCACACTTAAACTATGCTTGTCCCCAAGCATACAGACTCAAAGACTCAACAAAAATAGAAACACAACAAAACAAAACAGACATCCTGAACCCCCTGGACTTTCTTAGTTTTAGACTGCTTACCCCTTTACTGGATCTGCTAAGACACTTCACTAAGATATCCAATGCTAGACTAACAAGGAATAATCAATACCCCAAACATACACCTTCCGCATGGTATCAAGACACCCTACTAGATTTGATTGATAAGGTATAGGGCAACAAAGTTCACCAAAGATTTGAGTCCCACCGAGTGTCGTCTATCCAAAAGTGCCTAAAGACTGGTGCCATTTAAATCACTTTGACAGATTTTCTTTCTTATTTTATTTTCTTTTATGTCCTAGCATTTTTTTAGACATATCAAGTGTCCTTTGTATTTTTACAGACATGGCACATAGACAGAGCTTGTCCTTTTCTGCGGGGACTTCCACCTTTGCTATGTCTGCCCTATGACGTTCTAACACCTTTATTTGTCTCACACTACAACAGATAGAACGACACACTCAAATCAAGGCAGCAAACCCCATCATCCTAAAAAGAGTTAAGGTCCTAGCTAAATGTCCCTACGACTAGGTGGATGGTTAATGTTTGGGAAACATTAGATAATATGCCCCTTAGGCATTGATCATTTACGCTCATTCGCTTCCCTGTTACTAAAGCAATGTATCTCCTAGAAAAAAAGTGTCTACATGCAGTCCCACCGAAAGACTAAACAATCCAAGCAAGAAAACAGGGGTTCGGATGTGTACTCACAAAATAGACTCAAAACATGCAGAAAAATACCAATAAAAATCATGCAATTGACAGACTCTATACTGGACAAACTGACATGAAAACAAAATTAAAAAAAATTAAAACACACAAAATTGACTCCATATTCACAATAATCAATCAATATTCACAAAAAACACAAGACATATAAACACCCTCCCCACACGTAAAAGACACAGTGTCCTCATTGTGTGGAGAGACAAACACAACAGAAAAATAAAATGAAGGATAGAAACGACCTGGGGGAAGCTCAGGTTGCTGGGGTCTGGGGATCTTGGCCTGAAGCTTGGCCTAGATCGGAGGCAGGAGGGTCCTTCGGTGTTGGCTCTTTTGGGGCAGGAGGAGGCATAGACGGATGAGGTGTCTTTGCTGCCGGCGCTGGTGGCTTGGGCTCATCCTCCTCATCAGATGACTCGGAGTCACTCTCGGAGCTCAAGTTATCATATAGAGCTTTGAGGTACTTGAAGTGGGCCTGGAGATGCTGATAAACATGGAGCACGTTGGTCCTGGTGAGCTTCATTTGCTCAAGCAGGACGCCCTGCAGTCGTTAAGTACTTGGGCCCAGCGAGGCACCGCTTCACTGGTGGAAGCGGGCGGCTGATCTTGTGGCCTGTCTTGGTCCTTGTCTTGGCCTAGACGGTCTAGGATGATCTTCTGCTGCTCAAGGATGAGCAGCTGGCGAGCTTGGAATTCCTTGGCCCATTCTGGAGGTTCATTGGTGCTACTGACAGGGGGATCTTGGCCTGCGTCTTGGCCTAGATCAGCTGCAGCGTCAGGCATAGGAATGTCTTGGCCGACGTCCGGGTCTAGATCCTGGGCACTATTGCCCTCTGCTTCTTCTCCAGGGATTTGTACTGGACGCAACTTGTACTTCCCTGCATTTTTCTTCGAGAAAATGTGCTCCGCAACTGGTGTAACACCTGTATTACAAGCAACAAACTCTCCATCCAAATGGAAGTGTCCCATTTGGTCGAAGGATCTAAAATCCAATATTTTGGGGGAGCAACATTTATGTAAATCAGCAGTGGCAGGATCTAGGCTAGCAGTTTGAATAGCAAGCCAAGTAATCAAGGACCCAAAAATCAGTTTGGTTTTAGACTCACAGGCATGCAACACTTGAACCAAATATAAGCCTAAGTTGACTTTTTTCTTGTGCAAAATACACCAAAGCAAAAACAGTTCAGACTTGGCTAAATTCCCAGAAACCTTTGTCTTCCTCGAAAGGTTAATAGACAAGGTTCTATGGAGCATCCTAAGTGCGGGGTTCAGAATAGCATGTGCCTTAGAGTTCCTATCAAACTTAGCATCAGGATCACCAGTGATCTCCCTAAAGGCTGCATTATTATCCCAATCAGTGGGATAGTCAAAAATGGCCTCTTCACTAAACGCAAATCCTAACAATGAATTGAAAGCATCAACAGACAAGTGACTCCATTTATCACACAAACGGAAGTTAATCACATCAGGCGCAGCAAAGTCTGGTTTGTCTCTACCCCTAACATACAAGGTTTCCTCGTCAAACCAGAAGGATGTGTGAAACTCCAAGCACAATTCAGTGTAGGCATCACATTCAACAGACATAAAAGGGACCCAACCAATCGCATACACACACTTCCTAATTTTATCTCCTAATCCCATAGCATTAAGAAAATCAAACTCCAATCTAGCAAATGCAGGAATATAACAGGAATGTAAATCACGCAATTTGGCCTTGAGGTCTGGTGTCTCAAATTTCAACCAGCCTCGGAGTGTGTGCAGGGGAGGAAGAGAGGGTACCTTAGCAGTCTTGGCCGGAGTTTTGGCCAAGACTGAATCGTCTTCATCATCCTCAATTGGTTCTTCCTCGATCACCTTTTTCTTCCCTTTGCTCTTAGTTGTGGAAGGAGTAGCACTTTTCTTAGGGTTTGGGGGCGGTGGTGATGGAATTGGGGTCTTCGCCGGCTTCTTAGTCGGCGTCTTCTTGTGGGCCACCAGCTTCTTTCGCCCAGACTTTTTGGGTGGTGCAGTGGTTGTTTGCTTCGCCGGAGGTGCCGGTGGGGGTGTGGTAACAGCGGCGACGGCAGTAGGCTTAGGTGCAGTGGTGGTCGGAGCTGGGTTTGATGCTCCGGCTGCTCCCATCCTCTTCAACAACTTGTTCTCCCGTCTGCTTTCTCTCTCCAGCAGACGCAGGTACGGTCAGCTTCATTCTTTTCACGAGAGGAACCTCGTCGGAGTCCTCGTCGCTCACGACCACAGCTCGGTCGGCCCCCTTGACACTCTCCTCTGATTCTTCGGGCAAATCGTCCTCGGAGGACATGTAATCAGTGCTCTCTAGTGCTACAAGTAGTCGTCTCGCGGCCGAGATGCCGTCGGTCGGAATGACAGGCGGCGGAGCTCCACGGAGGTCGTCGCTGGGCTCTGGAATGTCGGTTGGTGACGGCTGATTGGGTGCAGTCATGGTGTGGAGTGGTTGTGAGTGGGATAATGGTGGGTTTTAGAGTTTAGGTTTTTCTAGAAAGCTCGTGCGATTTGGGGAAGAAGAAGGAGAAGGGACTGTTGCTTTTTAGCTCAGGTGAGAGGGCGAATTTTTGTTGGTTCGTGGGGAGATCATGTCAGAGTGGGATGAGGAATATGCAGAGGTGGTAGTTTATTTTCCCACGCTGCCAATTAATTCCATTTAATTACTTTTTGGATTTTGTCCGTTCAAAAAGCAATTAAAGGTTTTAAAAGATGGCGCTGACACGTGTCCCACTAACTAAGAAAAAAGCAGTTCCGCTCAAAACAGCCTGCTTCAATTTCCCCACACTTAATTTCCTGCACAATATCAAAAATAACCCAGCAAAATCAAATGTGATAAAAATAAAAACAACCTAAAATTAAAAGAAACAAGGGTTGCCTCCCTTGTAGCGCCCTTATTTTAAGTCCTAGGCTTGACTCTGATTTTTCTTCATTTATTTTCGGGTGGCAAGTCCACCTATTCAGAAATCTGTTCTCCCTGGAAATTTTCATAGAACGGCTTCAACCTTTGTCCGTTCACCTTGAGCTCGGCACCTGTTTTCTCATTTCTAATATCTACTGTACCATGTGGGTAAATATTAGTAATAACAAAAGGGTCTTCCCATCTTGTTTTTAATTTGCCAGGAAATAACTTAAAACGGGAATTATAAAGAAGAACCTTCTCCCCTGTGTGGAGAGGTTTTCCAATAATTCTTTGGTCGTGGTAGGCTTTCATTCTGATTTTGACAATCAGCTGATTGTCATAGGCTTGGTCTCTCAACTCCTCTAGCTCGTGGAGTTGCAACTTCCTTTCTTGCCCAGCTTCGTCATAACTCAGGTTGCACTTTCGTATAACCCAATATACTTTGTGTTGCAACCCTACTGGTAAGTGGCACGCATTCCCATAGACTAACTTGTAAGGAGTCATCCCGATTGGACCTTTGTAAGCCGTTCTGCAGGCCCACAATGCGTCATCTAACCGCTGGCTCCAATCGCGTCTGTCTAGGCCTACTGTCTTGGCCAAGACAGATTTCACCTCTCTATTTGACACTTCTGCTTGGCCGTTTGATTGAGGGTGGTAGGCTGTGGATACCCTATGTGTGATGCCATATTTCCTGAAAAGAGAAGATAAAATCTTGTTGCAGAAGTGTGTTCCTCGATCACTTATGATCCCTCGAGGAATTCCAAATCTGTTCAAGATGTTAGATTTAATAAAGGAAATAACAGTCCTAGCATCATCATTTTTAGTGTCTTTCGCCTCTATCCATTTTGAAACATAATCCACAACTAAGAGAATATATCTATTGCCAAAAGAAGTAGGGAAAGGTCCCATAAAATCTATGCCCCATATATCAAATATTTCACAAGAAAGAATAAAATTCATAGGCATTTCATTTCGGGAACTAATATTTCCCACCTTTTGACAAGCAGGACATGTTTTACAAAATAGAAAACTATCCTGAAAAATTGTTGGCCAATAAAAACTAGCCTCTAAGATTTTTAGGGCTGTTCTTCTAGCTCCAAAATGGCCCCCGCATGCTTGAGAGTGATAGAAATTAAGAATTGATGAAGTCTCACTTTGAGGTATACACCTTCTAAGTAATTGATCAGAACCTAGTTTCCATAAATAAGGATCATCCCAGACATAGTACTTACTGTCATGTTTGACCTTTACTCTCTCATAGGTAGTCATATCACCATAGTGTTTACCTGTTGCAAGGTAATTCGCTATTTCAGCGTACCATGGACGCGGGTTTGGCTGAGGGTTTGGCCTAGACTCCGGGCTAGACAGTGCGATAGAGAACAATTTTTCATCTGGAAATTCTGCTCTAATTTCATCCGTGTCTCCCTTTGCAAGGCAGCGGCTTAGGTGGTCTGCCACAAGGTTTTCCCTTCCGCTCTTGTCCTTAATTTCCAAGTTGTGCTCCTGCATAAGAAGAATCCAACGAATTAGTCTAGGTTTGGCGTCATGCACCAAGAGGTATTTCAATGCCGCATGATCAGAAAATACAATAATTTTTGTGCCCAATAAATAGGATCTAAATTTCTCCAAGGCAAAAACTATTGCAAAGAGTTCTTTTTCAGTTGTGGTATAATTTCTTTGGGCACCGTCTAGCATTTTTGATGCATAATAGATCACGTGCGGATCTTTTCCTTTCTTCTGCCCAAGAACTGCTCCAACTGCAGCGTCACTCGCATCGCACATCAGCTCGAATGGCAAACTCCAGTCCGGTGCTTGGATGATCGGTGCTGTTGTCAATCGTTCCTTCAGTTCCTCGAATGATTTCTGACATGCTTCGTTGAAATCGAACTCTACCTCCTTTTGAAGTAGCTTGCACATTGGTTCAGCTACTTTTGAGAAGTCTTTTATGAACCTACGGTAGAAACCTGCATGTCCAAGGAAGCTCCGAACCTCACGCAAGCATGAGGGGTAAGACAAGTTCTTGATAGTGTCAATTTTTGCTTGATCAACCTCTATTCCTTTCTTAGAAACCACATGTCCAAGGACAATTCCTTGGTCTACCATAAAGTGGCTTTTTTCAAAGTTCAAGACCAAACATGTATCAACACATCTCTTTAAAATATTTTCTAAATTATGTAAACATTGATCGAAATTATCACCGTAAACGGTAAAATCGTCCATAAACACCTCAATACTTTTCTCTACATATTCAGAAAATATACTTACCATACACCTCTGAAAGGTGGCGGGCGCATTACACAGCCCAAATGGCATGCGTCTGTAGGCGAACGTCCCAAATGGACTGATAAACACAATAATAGGCCTAGAGGGGGGGTGAATAGGCACTTCAAATTTCTGCACAATAGAGAAGAGAAGAATAGCAAACACAAGATATATAGTGGTTCCAATTCACAACTGAATTGTACTCCACTACCTAAGAGTCCTCCTCTTAGGATTTTCGAATGCAATCCTTGCTATTCACTAGAGCTTTTCACGGGTTCAGCTCAACAACCTTACAATTGGTTTTCCGGGGCTCACCAACAACCTTACAAGTAGTTTTTCACGGGCTAAACTACAACCTATGGTTTTTCAAGGCGCAACCACAACCTATGGTTTTTCCGGGCTCAACCACAAACCTAAGTTCTCTTTCAAGGGATGAGAACACTACCCTTAACCCAAAAGTGTTAGGTACACTTTTCAAACCTTAACAATGATATTGTATAAATATGCAACAAACAAATTGGTGTACAAAATGAATATTTGTATGATTAAATTCAACACCAATAAATGAACAAATTACCTCAGAAAGAAAGCTTCAAAAGAACTCCCAAAATGACACAAGACAAGATTGAAATCGTTGAGGACAACTTGTGTAAAGAGTGTTTAGATTTTTGGAGTTTGTAAAATGGAATTTGTATGAATGAGCTTTCTCAAATGTTCTCTTGTTGTTTACTTATTCATACTTACTATCTAACTCATCTAGGATGAGTATATATAGTGTTTGACAGAGGGAAGGTCGGACAAGAGAGGATGGGTACAAAAATGACCGTTTTAAGTGGACAAAATAGCTGTTGGAGTTTGTCTGCTACTTAACCGTGATCACGGTTAGGAACAACCGTGATTCACGGTTAAGGACAACTCCTTAATCCGTTTAAAAAAACTAGCCGTTGGACAGACGTGATTCACGGTTAGGTCTTACCGTGATCACGGTTAGAGAGAATTCTCTCACCGTGATCACGTTAAACCCCTTAACGTGATTCACGTTACCTTCTGATGTAAAATGGTGTTTTGGACACAAGGCAACCGTGATTCACGGTTAAGGCCAACCGTGATCACGGTTAGAGAAAATATCTCACCGTGATTCACGTTTAGCACTCAAGCGTGATTCACGCTACCTCTGAAGTTGAAAACGATTTTGACACACCTTAACGTGATCACGGTTAAGGCTAACCGTGATCACGGTTAGAGAAAATCTCATACCGTGATTCACGTTTCACCCTAAACGTGATTCACGTTTCCTTCTGATTTAAAACACTTAAAACGTTTTTCAAACCTTGTTTGACACAAAACCTTTTGACACTTAAACTCTGAGGTATTTGAACACAAACCAAGTGTTAAAATTAAATCATACTTACATATAAAAGATCCTAAACAACACTTGATCTTGAGCTTGTGATTCCTTGAATTGTTGCTCTTATACGTCTTGATCACAAACTGAAAATACATTCTCACTTAAAATTGAATTAGCAAACTAATTAATTTATGAGTTATTACATCATCAAAATAGGTTCGAAGTATCCCTTGGGCTAACATGGACAAGTGAACGTCATCTTCTGTTGGTCTTCGGGTGCAACGGGAATTTGATGAAACCCCGAGTATCCGTCTAAGAAACAATAGTGAGACTTTCCAGTAAGTCTCTCCACCATTTGGTCGATAAAAGGCAGCGGAAAATGATCCTTCCGAGTGACTTGATTCAGCCTTCGGTAGTCAATGCATACCCTCCATCCGTTCTGAATTCTAGCTGTTCTTTGGGTTCCATCGTCTCCTTCGATCACTGTAATTCCAGTTTTCTTAGGGACTACCTGCACAGGAGAACCCAATTACTATTAGAGATAGGATAAATCACACCCGAATCTAATAACTTGATTATTTCTTTCTTAACAACTTCCATCATGGGAGGGTTTAATCTCCTCTGGGGTTGTCGAATGGGTTTCTTATCCTCTTCCACATGTATTTTGTGGGTACAAATGTTAGGTGAGATCCCCTTGATGTCTGTCATGGTCCAGCCGATTGCTTCCTTATGCATTTTCAAGACAGCTACTAATTTCTCTTCTTCATCTTTTGATAGCTTGGCTGAAATAATGACGGGTAGGGTGTCGTCTAGGCCTAGATAGGCGTATTTCAGGTGGTCTGGTAGGGATTTCAATTCCAGCTGTGGTGCCCGCACAACAGAAGGTAGAAATTTAGGAACCGTTGATTGCACATATTGACAACTTACTATTTTCCTCCTTTTGTTGGCAGTCTTGGCGGAGGTCTTGGCCAAGCTCGAGGCCAAGACCAAGTCTGAATCTTCCTGATCGGCCAAACTGTCCAAAATTTCTTGGAGTTCCTTCTGATCTCCAGTCTGGTTTTCTAATTCTTCCAGTGCCTGAGTGGAAATTCCCCTGCTCAAAACATACTCAAGGGGGTCGTTATTATAAATGTCAGCAATTTCCTCAGTAATTGGGTCCAAAATATCCAAAAAACTAACACAATGTAAATCATTAGGATGTTTATGCTGAATTTAATCGTTCTTCTACAAAATTCAAGAATTATGCTTCCTTCGAAGCAGTCTATCTTCGCTTTTGATGTCCTTAGGAAAGGTCTTCCTAATAAAATATCAGTGGTACAAGAGGGCAATTGAACATTCATCTCAACTATATAAAAGTCCACTAGATAGATAAAATCATTACCATTACCAAGACATCAGTTACAACACCCTTAGGTCGGATGATCGTTCGATCGGCTAACTGGATCACCAAGTCAGTCTCCTTCATTGTTCCTATCTTCAAGGTCTCGAATTCACTTAGAGACATTACATTGATACCGGCCCCTAAGTCGCAGAGGGCTTTCTCAATGATTTTGTTCCCTATTTGTCATGGAATAGTGAAGGTCCCTTGATCCTTGCACTTCTCTGGGAGTTGTTGTACTGCGGAGACATTGTGGGATAAATTCACCCTCTCTATACCTGCAATTTTCTTTTTATTAGTACACAATTATTTAAGAAATTTAGCATAAGAGGGGACTTTTTCTATTAAATCCAACATGGGTATATTCACAGCTATTTTTCCAAAAACAGCCATGAAGTCTCTCTTTTCATCTTGCTTCTTTTCTTTCGAATACCTAGGGGGAAACGGTGGAGGAATTTCTATGATTTCCTCCTTCTGGTCTGGCTTGGCCTGCGGCTTGGTCAAGACAGGCTCTACTTTTTCTAGTTCTGTGATAACGGTAGGCTTGGCCTAAGGTTTGGTCAAGACTACTTCTGCTTCAGCTTCTTCTTCCTCATCTTCATCTACTTTTTCCGAAAGGATTTTTTTCATTTCCTCATCTGTTTTTGCTCCTTCCCTTTCTGGCAACACAACTCCACTCCTCAGACTCATGGCGCTAACATTGTGTGCTGGATTGTTTACCGTGGTAGGAGGTAATTTCCCTTGATTAGCTATCTGAGTTATTTGCTTCTGTAGCTCTGCCAAGCTGGCCTGTGTTGATTGCATGTGATTTTTCTGCAGCTCCATCATTTGCTTGAGCGTATCTTCCACTGAGGGGCCAGTAAGCTGCAAAGGTCGAGGGGCGGGCGGTAGTTGGGCTAAAGGAGCTTGGCCAGGCGCTTGGCCTAGATTCTGGCCAAGATTTTGATTTGAAGGGTGTGGCATGAAATGTTGGAAGTTGATAGGAGGTTGTTGCTGCTGCTGAGGTACACCTTGATTCTGATTCTGGTTTGGAGGGATTGGATCTCTCCATCTAAAGTTTGGATGTGCCCTCCATGCATATTGGTTACTTCCTTGAGGAAAGTTTTGCATGCTTCCTTGGTTCTGCGGGTATGCTGCGTTAACCTGACTCACGTCATCTGGATACTGCACCATATAGCAGTTACTGGTTTGATGGTCTTGCTGCTGGCATATCCCACATATCGATGCTATTTGCTCTTGGTTCTGATTTCCCGAGGGCATTGAACCTGAAATATTAACAGAAATGCTTTTAACCATATCAGTTAAATCATTAAGCTTTTGTTCAATATTAATCGCATTTAATGGTGTTATTTTGGCAATTGTCTGTCAATGTTTGGAGCAACATCTTAGCTCTTGTGACCGTTAGATCTTGTAACGCTCCGCTTGCGGCTGAGTCCACCTTTTCCTTGCTACTTGGGAGCATCCCGTCGTAGAAATATTGTATCATGGTATTGTCTGCTACGCCATGAGTGGGGCAAACTTCTTGCAGATCTCGGAACCTCTGATGATACTCACTGAAGCTTTCACCGCTTCTTTGTTGAATTGCGGCCATGTCTTTCCTAGCTATCCCCGCCTTCGTTGCATTCCAATATTTGTTAAGGAACATTGTGGACATTTCCGCCCATGTGTTGATGGTATTATGAGGCAAACTGTAAAACCAGTTCTGAGCTCCCCCTTCTAGAGAGCTTGGAAAGGCCTTTAGCTTCGCCCTCTCCATGTTCACAGTAGTTGGTTTCATAATGTCGCACTGAACGTATAGGTTCCTTAGGTGCTTGAATGGATTTTCATTGGAATGGCCGTAGAATTTGGGAAGGTTGGCCACCATGTTGGTCTTTATGGACCAATCATTTGCTACAGCAGGTAGATTAATACAGGAAAAGGTCTCCTGTTCTGCTGTTCTATTCAGCTCTCTCATTGTCGGTTCTGGTCGATCGACCGTCATGTCTTGGTCTGATTCTAGGACAAGACCGTGGTCTAGACTGTATTCTGTTTCGGAATTAGAGCTTTCTGATTCACTTTCTTCTTGGGCTGCTCTTAGTCGAGCTTGCCTCCTGAGTTGTGCTTCGGTCCTGGTGAGATTGGGGTTGCAAGGTAACAAATCTTGTTCTCTATTTGAGGACCTGGTCATCAACTGTCACAAAATAAAATAAAACAAAAACTACAAATACCGTTAGAGATCCCCGGCAACGACGCCAAAATTTGATCGCGCGTCGAACACGTCAAATATAATAGTGAAATAGGTATGGAATTGGGGGTAAAAATACAACTTATCACTGTCTACAAGAGTTTGTAGATGATGGTAAGAGGATCGTCCACAGAGACCTCTAGGAGATGTAATTCTTGAGTTGACTTCCTCGTCACTGAGTTTTGGTTGGGTGCAATCTGAAACTAAAGACAAAACAGAAAGAAGTGAAAACAGTTTAAAATAGTGTTGGCCAAAGTCTTGGCCAAGACAGGGGTCTAGATTGGGGTAAGTCTAGTGATACGGAATTCCAGGTAAGGGTGATATGAGAGTTTGTGTTCTTATGCTTCGATCATTGACTCTAGGATGTTCATCTCTTCATTTGTAGTACTGCTATAGAGTGGAGGTACTCCTGTTCACTCCTGTCTTCCCTCCTCTTCAAATTACCTGGCGGGTGCTCCCTTTCCTGATAATCCTAGCCAAAGGACACCTTGCTGGTTAAAGGGTTTATCCGTTTGACTGCTGTCTTGAATGGTTGTTCGCTTCCTTAATGGTATAGGGGAAGACAATACCTAGGTCAAGGTATTTCCCTGTGGAAATCCTAGGTTGTCAATCTGGTCTTGACCTAGATTACTTATTTCTTCTAGTCTGGCGCGAGACTAGTCACCTACTTTGTCTAGCCGACGGTTACTCCCTTTTCCTTCTAGACCGATTGCAACTCTTCTCTACTAGGGTACAAGGATGATCAAACCTTGTCTCTAGTGAGTAAGCAATATATTAAGTTCAATAAATAAATAAATACAAAAGAAGAGATTGCGAAGTACGAATTGGCCTCACGATTGCATAAGAACTAAGCTCATCAACCCTTACCAAGAATGGGTGTTTAGCTACTCATACTCATAGATAAAAAGATAGAATATTTAATTGCATAAATATATTAAATCCGAGATAATAAAATCCGGAGCAAAAGTATAGCAATGTCAAAACAAGGAGAAAAGAGGAGAAGGATTGCGTAACTGATCGTCCTGGACAGAGGCGAATAATGTTTGGCTAAATAGCCCTAAAAATCTCTGTCCCAATCCAACTCTAATTCCTAGAAAATCTCTTAAAAGATTGCTACAATAAATTGTTCTAAAAATAGAAACTAAATCGCAATTACAAAAAGAGGGAGATCCCATGCGGGATTCTTCAAGAGATTGGCTTCAGATCCCTCTAAAATTGCGGGACAGCTGCTACGTGCCAGCTGTAAAGCCCAATGTGGAAAGCGGTCCAAACGCTCCACGCTTCTGTCTTTATCGCGGAAGTGTCTTGGCCGCAGTCTTGGCCAAGACGATTCTGGTGCGCACTGCTTCGGATGCGAAAATATATCTAAGCCAAGATTCAGGCCTAGACTCAGGTATAAACAGCTCCAGCTCTCTTCAGATCAGATTCCACAAATATTGCCTCCAGACCAGATCTGCTAAGATGTGGGAAATACAAGGATAAATCAGTAGATTTACTGCCCAAAACAACAAGTAAATGGACAATAAAACATGATGAAATGCAATGTAATCAGATGGTTACACTCTCTGTCTATGACTCTACGGTCCTAACTAGTTGTTGTATTAGCAGGTTATAGTTATCTCTGGAGATATTGGATGTGGTAAAACTACTCAACTTCCTTCAATATATAGTGGAGTCAGAAATAGAATCTGGCCGTGGCGCATTCTGCAATATAATCTGCACGCAGTCGCAGAGAATATCAGCTATGGCTGTCTCAGATAGAGTATCTGCTGAAAGAGGAGAGCCTCTGGGTGGGTGATGCAGTGAGTATTTGTTCTCCCAAGATAGTGATGTAGATTTATCTGCTTATTAGTAGTTTTCCTTATTTGAATACTTCTTTATACTTGCTGCTACACCGAACAGATTTGTTTGATAGGTGGGTTATGAAAGGAAGAAATATCCATCTTCTGTTCTGTACCCGTGGAATTTTACTTCAACGCCTGTTAAGTGATCGAAACTTGGATGGCATAACTCATGTCTTTGTTAATGAAATTCATGAGCGAGGAATGAATGAAGGTAGGCTTCATTACTAGTTCAGCTCATCACCTAACATTTCTCAAGAAGCTATTCAACTCAGTAGTTAATCTTTGTTAATCCTTTTCCCGACCTTTTCTTATATATAACAGACTTCCTATTAATTGTGCTCAAGGATCTTCTTCTAGATTGAAGCTGCAACTTTGTAGGACTTTCAAACAGTAAAAATGATGCAAACACTTATCGGTTGAATATACAATGCCCATGTCTTACTCATATTGGGTGCATTGACACCTTTTGGTTTACTGTGAGTGAGTTTACTGAAGATCAGTTTTTAGTGATGCTCACAACCAGTGGATATATAAAAAAAACACCCCTGAATTTGTTCTGAGCCATACGCTCATCGGGAATCATAGCCATTCAATTGGTTTGCCTTTTCATTCTGCTGTTGTATTTAGCGACGTGGTTCAGCACGCTCATCTATCATTTTTTTCCTACAACATTTTACAGGAATCACTTGAAGGCCAGAGGATGATGGAATTTTGAAAACCGCTACCTTCGTTCAGGGAAAAGGAAAGGCTGCTTCAAGCAATTGCAAAGAATCAGGTCTAACTATTTACTCAATGGTTTCATTTTCAGCTAAGACCTTTAAATAGAAAATTGTCAGTTCAATATTTTGTTGGAGGAAGGGGAGAAAAGTCCCATTATTGCTTCACTTTGCACTTGCCTTTTGTGGTTTGCTCTTGTAAACTTGGAATTTTAAGGTATTGATTTGTTGGAGAAAGGTTCTGCTACTTTTTAAACTTTAGAAACTAAAAGATTGCCATGGAAATTATGGCAATAATTAAAGAAGTGAACAATCAAGGTATAATGTGCTTTGAGAAAGAAGAGAAAATGCCAGGACCAGATTCTTTAATGCATAAGAATAATCAAATGCCTAAGATGGAATGTATGTTAGATAGTGATAGCTTTTCATTTAGTTTTTCCTTTTCTTTTTTATTGTGTGTGCGTGGATGGGGTGGATTATGAGGGTGGATGGTTACGCTCTCTGTTTACGACTCTACGGTCCTAACTAGTTGTTGTATTAGCAGGTTGTAGTTATCTCTGGAGAGACTTGATGTGGTAAAACTACTCAACCTCCTTCAACATATAGTGGAGTCAGAAATAGAATCTGGCCGTGGCGCATTCTGCAATATAATCTGCACGCAGCCATGGAGAATATCAGCTATGGCTGTATCAGATAGAGTATCTGCTGAAAGAGGAGAGCCTTTGGGTGACGCAGTTAGTATTTGTTCTCCTAAGATACTGATGTAAATTTATCTGCTTATTAATAGTTTTCCTTATTTGAATACTTCTTTATACTTGCTGCTACACCGAACAAATTTGTTTGATAGGTGGGTTATGAAAGGAAGAAATACCCATCTTCTGTTCTGTACCGGTGGAATTTTACTTCGACGCCTGTTAAGTGACCGAAACTTGGATGGCATAACTCATGTCTTTGTTGATGAAATTCATGAGCGAGGAAGGTAGGCTTCATTACTAGTTCAGCTCATCACCTAACATTTCTCAAGAAGCTATTCAACTCAGTAGTTAATCTTTGTTAATCCTTTTCCCGACCTTTTCTTATATATAACAGACTTCCTATTAATTGTGCTCAAGGATCTTCTTCTAGATTCAAGCTGCAACATTGTATGACTTTCACACAGTAAAAATGATGCAAACACTTATCGGTTGATTATACAATGCCCATGTCTTACTCATATTGGGTGCATTGACACCTTTTGGTTTGTGAAGAACTGAATTTATGTTCGTTTCGTGAGGCTTCTATCTGGTGCCGAGTTTTTATACTTACGAACCCTGGTTTATGGATGTAATGTGTTCTTCTGGTATCTAGATCGCAAGCGTGTATTATCTTTCTTAGGGGATTATTTATGATGTTTTCTGTTCATAAGAGATTCAAGCATCTGATCAACTACTACATGCATCAGAGCTTCATCTTCAGTTGTCATGTTTTGGATTTTACTGCATATTTTCAAGTACAGCTTAGGCACTACAGACAGTTAAACTGATACAAGTGTTTGAATTCTTGCATGCAAAACTTTAGAACGTTAGTTCCTGTTTTGTTAGTCTTAGCGAAAATAATTTAGGAAAATGATGGAATTTAGAGTCTTGTGTTACTCACAAAGGCTGTTATGCCTCTCCTATAGATTAAACTGCTTGCTTAATTTGATCAAGTGATTTACATTCATTTGTTGTACTTGCACAAACAACATTGTTGAGAGAGTCTGCAATTCCTTCTGAGGTTTTTCGCTTCCCACTTGTTTCTGACTGTAGACTATTTTCAGGTTACTACCTTACCATGTCATAGGTGACTATGCAGCAGAGGAAGATGGCACATCAGGCCAGATGCCATCTCGCTCCCAGCAGTAGGATCATCGTAGCATTTCAGCTAAAGTCGCAGAGTTCACGGGAACAATTGTGAAACAGACCCTAAGCCGAAACGAGCTTTGGGAGTTTCGATATTTGAGGAGAGAATTTTGATATCCTTTAAGATGAGAAAATGGAAACCAGGGAGAAGGCAGATGGGTGAGGCTCAATTAAGAATGGCAGCCATGGTTCAAGCTCGTGTGGAGGCAAATGCTCATGCAGAAATGATGACCCGAGCTCCGATAGGCTACTATGCAACGATGTAGCAATTGGTCATGACGTGGTAGAACATGACCGTGCTGTTTAGCCCTGATGAGATGATGAATGGGTGGGGAAACAATGCACAGAGAAGCAAAAAGGAGCACTCGGAAGGGTTCTTGAACAATGAGGAGACTGAGTGGAGAGACCAGCACGCACTATGATTGGCGACACTAGATGAACCACGAAGAGTTTATAATGCTGTAATTTCTGTAGCCTAATTGTTGGTTTTATTTGTCAAACATGCATAAAGTTTCCTGTTAGTGGGGTAAATTACACGCTACCTTTGGTGTACTCATCCGTTGAAATCTAATGTTGTATTTTCCACATAATTCGTCGATACCAAACTGATCATTGTTTCCTTTTGATAGCGTCGATATTTAATTCAAAGGGAGCGTAAAAATCTGTGATGGGTTCTATAAAACTAAATAAAGTGTCAAAAATAATTCAATTTAAACTCTCGCATGTATAATTTTGACTAGAAAGATTTACATTTACTTAATACAGAATCTGACAAGTGGAAATAAAGACAATAAAAAATAAAATTCTAAACTCATTTTCTATGGTTATATACCTATCATGGTATTCTTGGGGAGGAAAAGAACCATATTTCCCCCAAAACAACTCCCGATGCTAGAGAAATAGGTATGAATGTAAAGCATTAATGAAGTGCAAAGGGCAGTAATGAAATGTACTATTAGTACTGAAACATCAACTAACAGTTCGAAATGAACAATCCATAGAATTGGAGGATCTCAAATAAACTCGCTATTTACGGTTTTTGCTCCTGCTGCTGCTGCTCTCTCCTTTACTTTGTTTTGATAGGGGAGATTTCCACTTTCTCTTCTTACTCACACCTGCCGTCACACGACTCACACCAAGCTTCAAAAATAAAAATTATTCAATATTTTAGAATATATAATAAGAATAAAAAGAAAAATAAAATAGTTTAAAAAAAATAAGCGAATACAATACTATCTATGGGAACTTTACAGAATATGATATATACCCTACCATATCCTAACAAACCCTATCCTAAAGTGGGTTGAATTTGGCAATATCTGGACCATGTATGTCTTAGGAAATACTCCCTCCATCCTTCAATGTTTGTCGTTTTAGCTTTTGCTTTTACTGTTTCGACACGTATCTTAAAACGGCCGGTAGACTCACTATTTGAGACAATTTTGCCCCTAATTTTTTCTAGGAAGTACGTTAAGGATTAACGTACGTTCACAAAAAATTTCGGATTTTTTTGAGGTCAAATAGTGCGTCATCCGGCCTCCTCGATATGCGTTCCCTACTGAATATTGGGATGCGAGGAAGACAAACATTGAAGGACAGAGGGAGTATCAATATCAATAACAATAAATACAAATACTATGGTCCCACTGGGCAACAATATCAATATGGCAAGAGTGACACTACAGAAAAAGTCACAGGCATTCACTAAAAAAGAGATCCAACTCCACATAATAAAGATAACAAAGAAAAACAAATCCAAAACTTGGACAGAATGAATAAATACTATTGTTGCCTAATACTGTTAAACAATTAAACAAATATATAAATAAATATCAAACCCTATCCTAGAGTGGTTTTAATGCTTCCAACTTCTAAACCTTATACTATTCTAGAAAACTTTATAAAGCATGCACATTAGATTTATGTGATCCTCACAAACCCTACCAGCACATCAGCAGCCAATATACCTCTAAGGCTCTGTTTGGCCCCCAGGTTTGGGCTGGAGAATTACTTTTCCGATAAGTGCTGTGTGAAAATCACTTCTGTAAAAATCAGTATGCTTTTTGGTAAATTTTTTTTAAAAGTGCTGTGAGATATTAGAAGTTGTTTATGGTGTTTGGTAAAAACTGCTGTTAAAACTATGGTTGGTATGTAAAATGACTATAAAGGGCACGATGCAAAGGAAAGCTGGAATCACTTTCGGGAAAATCTGGTTTGGGAAGGTGTTACCAAACACCTTTTAAGTGCTTTTGGGTTGGAAAAGTGATTTTCCCAACCCAACCCAGGGGGCCAAACAGGCACTAAGCCTAGATCCACCTTCCCTGCTTCTCAATCTCCCCACCCCAGATCTCTCTCTCTCTCTCTTTTCTTTCCCAATCAAATAAAGTCTTGTTATAACCTATTTTCAATTGAATGAATTATTTCGGTTAACAATCAAGCAACTTGAAGAATTTGCAGAGAAAATAGCTGTTATCAATTACAGGAAAATTTAAGAGGGGCTTCACAGAGCATCCTTTACTTTGAAGAAGTGAAGAAGTAAGGCAGATTTTACTCCAGTAACTAATTTTTGTAAGCTGCTTATGCTTTTCATTTTTATGTGTACTAAAGGCATAAAAGCTGCAGGGAGAGTTCCTATGCAGATTGCTAGGGAAGGGGAATCAGGGGAAGGACTGCTAGTTTGACCTTAAATTTATGTGATCCTTACAAACCCTACCAGCACATCAGCAGCCAATATACCTCTAACCCTAGATCCACCTTCCCTGCTTCTCAATCTCCCCACCCCATATGTCTCTCTTTTCTTTCCCAATCAAATAAAGGCTGGTTATAACTTATTTTCGATTGAATGAATTATTTCTGTTAACAATCAAGCAACTTGAAGAATTTGCAGAGAAAAGAGTTGTCATCAATTGCAGGAAAATTTAAGAGGCTCTTCACAGAGCATCCTTCACCTTGAAGAAGTGAAGAAGTAAGGCAGATTTTACTCTAGTAACTAATTTTTGTAAGCTGCTTATGCTTTTCAGTTTTATGTGCACTCAGTTTTTGCAGGGTGGGAACTTCTAAATCCTATTCTAATTCCTATGCAGATTGCCAGGGAATGGGAATCAGGGAAGGACTGCTAGTTTGACCTTAAATGTGATCCTCACAAACCCTACCAGCACATCAGCAAATATCCACCTTCCCTGCTTCTCAATCTCCCCACCCCAGATGTCTCTTTTCTTTCCCAATCTGTTATAACTTATTTTCGATTGAATGAATTATTTCTGATTAACAATCAACCAACTTGAAGAATTTGCAGAGAAAAGAGTTGTTATCAATTGCAGGAAAATTTAAGAGGCTCTTCACAGAAAGTAAGGCAGACTTTACTCACAGAAAGTAAGGCAGACTTTACTCTAGTAACAATTTTTTGTAAGTTGCACACACTTTTCAGTTTTATGTGTACTAAACTAACAACAAAAGAATAACAAAACAGATACTTACCTTCCTCTCTTGGGTGTGATGAATAGCTTTTATCATTATTGCTGCCTCATCAACTGATCGAAACACGGCACGGGAGTGTTTATAACATCACTTCCACCATCAAGAGCATTCCGGTAGTTCCACAAAGCTTTACTTCCATTTTCCCAATTCTTAATTTGATCCACCAACCGCCCCAATGTCATATTCTCTACTTTCATGATCGTCCTCATGATATTTGGAAAACGAGTGGACTCAATAATCATGATAATTACTACCGCAAGATGACTTTTCAACTCACTTTCTGGTGTGGTTTTATTATCTAGTCGAATTTGGTGGATATGTGCTTCATCCCATCTGTTTTCATGTCAATTTTCAACAAAGTTTGATAATTGACATTGATGTTGAGCATCCTGGCATGGGGTAGCAGTCTATTTTCATTCTCTGATTCCAACTCAAAATAACCTCTATTTGAAAAAAATCCTATCAAATAGAGGTTATCTTTTCGGATGATCAGTGTCACCATCTTGGATTCTGCTCTGAGTACAACCTGCATAAAATCCTCCCCTCAATAGGATTTTTCTTTTCTTCATGCAGGAAAACAAAACCATGGGAACTTATGAAATTTCCCTCGTGGTCAATATGGTCTAAACTAACCCTTTCCCCCTCTGAACAGTGAAGAATGTCCGCACACCTCAGTTCAAGGGTTACAGATTTGCGTTTAGCAAATGACGTTATACACAGCCATTAATCTATTTAATGCCCTACGGTCAAATATTTCTAGTCAATATACTGATTTTCCTGGATAGGACTTAACAGACATTTTATACACTAAATAAGCAAAAAAAAAAAGTGGACAAAGAGTAAAAACAGAGGGAGAGTAGTCTTACCGTTTTTGGAAGCAAATCCGAATCCCTAGCTGATTCCTGAGAAGGACATTCTGAAATGAAGGTAGAAGCGGCACATGGGCAGAGGCTGACTTGCTATAGTATGCCGGGGCTCCCTATTTGCTTTCAATGCAGGCTGTTGGCGTTTCGGAAAGGGGTGGGAGTGACCTTAATCGAGGGAATTTCCTTTGGTTTTGAGTAAAAAGTGTAGGATTCCCTTAGAAAGAAAAAGGTTAGCACCGAAGAAAGGAAAGAGCGAGATTGTGGTTTTTGTTGCTTAATTCGTCTCTTTCTAACATTTTCCCAGGAAAATAGGCTAAACTTTTGACATTGAATTAGCTAACTTGTCCGACTGACACTTGAACTGAATTTCTTTTCTTGCTTTCCTTATAGAAGTGAATTTCCAGCTCTTACCCTAGAGACCTTTTTAAGTATTGCAAAAGAAAGCGCCTACTGATAGAGTTGAGCGGGGGTGATACTAGTTATCAGGACAGAGAGACGGTTTTTTTTAAATATAGTATTTTATTGGAAAAGCAAGGGATATTCAATTTATCCATTGATGTTTTTATATTCCCTTAAATAAAAGAACTATGATAGTCATTTTAATTTTTTAAGTATGAGCACAGTCAAAAAGGATTAAAGAAGATTTTATTTATTTACATATAAAATAATTATATTATAAATTATCATTACAATATAATAGAACTTCTTCCCGTGTAAAAAGAGCATGTACTAATACTACTACAATTTTACGTAGAGATTTTACTCTCTTTTTTCTTATCCCACCGAATAATCTCGTTTGAGTACTGTCGAATTTTTAAATGGGAGATGATTTTCCCGACAAGATCTTTCTCCATTCTAGTGAAATAATGCAATTCTTGATAAAAAAAATGAAATAATGACACGTGTTAAAATCTTTGAGTAAGAATAAATTTATTATTCTTTGTAGTCTCGTTCGGCTCAAATTCAGAATAGTCGATACGGATCTAATCATCAGATTGTCTAAAAAAAATTATTAAATCACTTATTTACAAAAAGAACAGTGTATTAAATCACTTTGGAATGTTGGATAAAAATATTGAAAAAACAACTTTGGAATATAAGATTTAAAGTTTGAAAATGAATGATGACAATGATAAAAAAAAAAAGCTTTTTATGTACATGCAAAAATTAACAAGGTTTCAAGATCCGAATTGAAATAATTAAATATGACTGATAGAGCGTTTTATGTCCATAATTCCGCCCTCTTTTGTATGCCTTTTTAGATCATGATGCTAATTATGTTGTTGTGTTTCTGCACTTTTTACAGATCTAGGCATATTAAGAGGAAAATACGAAAAGGACGTTTTCTATCACTTTCTGGAAGCATTGGAGCAGCTAGGTCGAGCAGTTGGACGCTCGCGGAAGGCAGCAGTGTCCTAGCGAGAAAAAGAAACAAGCGCAATAAAGGAAAATATCGGATCTGCTCAATTAATGCTCCAGGAGTCCCAATCGCTGTAAAAGTCCTATGGGGAGTTGAATTCAAATCGAATTAGGAATTTAATTTGTAATAATCATATAAGTACTTTTAGTAATTAGGTTTTCTCTCTCTCTTCTCCTCTCCCGCTGAACTTTTGGCGCCACCACTACCTTCGGCACCATTTGTCTTCTTCTTCAATAAACCGGAGCAGTTGCTCCGGCCGGTAATTAATAAGATTTCTTCTTCACTTTCTCTCCTATTTTGATTATGCAATTTGTTTATTTATTTGTTTTTACCTTTAACATGAGCGGCTAAGTCCTCTTGTTCTTGGTAAGAGTCGATTGAAGGTTGCAAGGGAAGCCGTGAGGTCAAATTGTACTTCATAAATTTCGTGTTGGTATCTTCTTGTTCAATGATTAATTGTCAATTTACCCAGGTTAATTATTAGCTTGATCACCTAGTAATTGAACTAGAGTAATTACTATCGTCCTTGTAGTTATACCTAACGCGAAGCTGCAGGGTAAAGCAGATAACCATACTGGTCTTGACTGGAAACCTGGTATCCCCCAGTTGGATTGGACAAGTCGTTGGGGTAGAGCCTCAAGCGTACCGAGTGTCTCGCCCTAGACGCATCTTACCTCCTCTTCATGGGCATCCGAGTGTTGCCTCCATAAGCGTACCTTGGAGGACGGCGGACTGTCAAGGTTAACCCATAAGCGTACCTTGGGATAACTTCTATTACGAAGGTAGGCAGGGGACCTAAGCGTACCTGGTCCCTATAGTGCGTCTATCAGCTCGGGGTAGACGATGTTTGCACCAATGACCGGCTGACCGTAATTGCAACCGGATTCGTACTCTTACTGAGAACTCTTGTCTCTACTGATTTCTTATTACTTTTATCTTCTTTTACTATTAGTTGTCATTACTTTCATAGTCAATCTTTAGATTAATCAAACAATCATTCAAACACCCCCCCGGTTACTTGTTGCTTGGATACTTTAGTTTGTCAAATTGATTTGAGTGTTGATCCCTTAATCCCTGTGTTCGACCCTGTTACCATTATACACAATTTGACTACAGGTTTTATTATTATTTTTAACGGGTTCGACAACCGATCAATGACCCTAAACTCAAATAGTATATTATCTAAGATCGTAATATACAATATCAGTACAAATGTTAGTCCACTTGCTAATGGGCTTTATCTTGTCACAAGGGTATAGTGGATGCTGGAGTAAGAAAAGAGAAAACAAACAGTAAAAAATTATGAATTACTTGCTTACCAAACAGAGCCTTAGCCTATAGTATAAACAATGACCAAAAAATGGCCGAATGATTTCATGTGAGTTACAAAACTGTTTCTACCTCAGTTGTCCAGAAAGCTACAATGGCATCAGAGAAGCCATGTAAGCTCGCACTAACCTGCTTAGTTTAGCCCTACGACAATGCAACAGAGGGTTTTAACTTTTAAGTTTTAAGCCAGCGTTCTAAGCATCAATCGGTATCAATTTACAGGACATGTACAAGCAATCCCAAAACTTTGTTATGATGCATCTGAAAACGGTCTAAGGTTCTTCAACCGATCCCAAAATTTCGCTATCATGCCTCTGAAATCATTGGAAGGCTTTTCTGCTTCTATCACTTGTTCTGGCAAACTTGCAACGGGTACCAGTTCCAGAACCGATTCAACAGGCTCAGGATCTGCGACAGAAATCAAAGATGCCGATTGTATCTTGCCAGCATCCTCTAACCGCATCAGAATAACTCCCCTGGTAACGAGAGAAATCATTTAAGCAATAAAACTAAATTAACGCAAACCACAAAAGTTTGCCCAGCTAATTCTAAAGTTATGGAACAACACTATCAAAGTGATCAGTGAATGCTTCTAGCTTTTAACTTTTATCAGGTCAATTACAAGCTTAATTGGTATTTGAAGTTTTTATATAAACAATAAACCTGCAAACCAATATCCTCAACAAATCAATGACAACCACTGCTTTTAAACGGTGCTGAATGCAAAACAAGTAACTCTTGCACATTCATAAATAGTATTCAGTACAGCCAAAAACCAAAGCACTCCCAAGGATATGTATGGGATAACCAACTTTCTACTAGGATCCACAAGCCAATATAGAATTACTCGTAATGTAATGCAACGTAAAGCATACAAGGGTAAGAAAGATTTTTTTCAGAAAAACTGGACAAAAAACCTTGCGGCATGAAAAGTTTATTACATGATATGGTTTTGAAATTATGGTGATGATGTTGCCAGCAGTGGTAGTATAAGGAAGGCAGTGGCACCTCAGTCATTTATGGCTACTTATAGTACAAGAACCCCAAACAAACATTTGGACATCCGTTTGCACAGGCACACACAAAAGTCTGTCTTACTAGAAACAAGAAAAAAAAGAAACATTAACATATGTACCTTGCAAATCGCAACTGTACTGAAATATCCATAACTTTGATTCTATTGACAGTGCCACTTTGGCTCACCAGAAAAACATGCTCGTCACTCTCACCATCCTCTACAGTGAGATTATCAAGAAAATCAGGAAAAGGCAAGTACTCAATCATAGGCATCATACAAGAACCTTTGCCAAACCAACCACAATACCTGCCAATGAAAAACCAACCACAAAGACTGCCGCCAAACGATCCTCTGCAGAAAACTGGAAACCGAGCACAGAAAAGGAATGTTCAAACAACTGAATATGTCAAAGAATAGTTCAAAGTTTAGAGTTAATAAATAGTTAAAAAGAATAGTCACGGTACCTTATAACCAATTAAACCAATCCTATTTAAAGCTGATAGCTTGAAACTGCTGAGGGGAACCCGTTTTCCATAACCACTCTCAGACACAAACAACAACCATGGACCTTTCCTCTTGTCACTGCTGTAAAACAGAATAAGGACATCACCTTAACAAGTATAAACAGCAAATGACCAAATCTCAATATGAATGAAACCTCACATCCTCCTGGAAAGGAAAACTAAACAACAACTAAATGAGATTAATGTTGAGATAAAATGAACAACAAATGGTCAAACAAACAAGTTATCCCTCAGATACAAAAGCCTAGACAGCTCTAGCATTGGTGAGTGGAGATCATAACTGTACATGTGCAACATGAAACCTATTAAGTTATGAATTAATTGATTCAGCCTTGACCTGTTCTAATCATCCAGGATCCAGGCCTTCTATTATGGCAAGACGGTCAGAATTTCAGCATATATTAAGACAAAACTATTTACGTTTGCATATTAAAAATCAGACTTCTGTATCAAAATACATATAATGAAGAGTCTTGATAATCTAAAAATTGCTGATGAAACGAGACAAATCATATAGAAACAAGCTCAGGAGAATGACAATGCTTGGATTGCCCAGGCCTAAGCATACAATGTTTGTAAACAGATGCAAAGTCACAGGCGCTTCTTAATTAAAGGTTAAAAGTAGATAATGGAAAATTCTAGCAGCAGTTAAAGTGATGGAATTTGACACTTTCAGCCTAGGCATTAGCCAGAGACACCAGTTCCAAAATCAATACAGGATGCTGATAGTTACCCCATCCCTATAATCGGGTCTAACAAGAACCAATCTGTTCACAGATCAGTCCTCTCCTGTCAGATATTACAGCCTATCCAAATAACCCGGTGGTCAAAGCTGATATGAAATTGATTGGATAAATACATGACGAAAACATCAGAATATGCAAGAAATTAAGTTGGTAAAGTTTGAACTTTAAGCCTGGCATTAACAAAAGACCATGTCCAAAATCATTTGAGGATGCTTCATCCCTATAATTGGCCCAACCAAAACCAATCTGTTGCCAGATCAGCCCTTTCCTGTGAGATATTGCAGATTACCAAAACAAAAACGGCAATCAAAGCTGCTACAATGTTGATTAGATAAGAAATGACAAAAACATTGAAATTTCTAAGAGATTACTTGTTCTTAGGATCGTCAGACACCATCTCTATGTGTTTCCGCAAGGCAGCAGGTATTATGTCCATGCTTGCCATCTTATCACCCTCCCTCAGTCTCACGGCGACAGCCCCCCGGGTATTTCTACCCAATGCTCGAATCTGAGTTCAAAAAGAAACATATCAGATTAATGTGTGTGCAAAACCACACTATATAAAGGAATGTAAATATGGGGTCATCATAAACTTAAGGAACCTTCAGAGTGAGAAACAATAGAGATGATATTTGAAGAATGTGCAAGTCTTACAAAGAAAAAAGGCAAACTAGAATAAGTTAGAAGAGGTCATGGCCCTGGCAACTTGAGGTTCACTTAATAATCAGAAAGATATATACCCACGATACTACTTATATGTATAAAACATTTCATTGCAGAAGCCTGTGAAATAACATAACAGTGATGAAAAGTCTATCACGGTAGCTTAAATCAATTCGTTTCACAATACACACAAGTGCCAGCAGCACCAAACAATTCATTTCACAATACCGAACCAACACTCAAACTATTTCATGGCTTTATTTTCAAGCATGCTCTTAGCAAAAATATTATAACTAAACCTTTTTCCTAGCAGTTGCAGCTTGTTTCTCTAATTGCAACAACAAAAATGACAGAAAAAAGACAAATAAAAAGGAAGAATATATTTGTTTTTCCCATATTAAAGCTACTATACATGGCCCTAGGTGAGGCTTATCCTACATATCCCACAAAGTTAACTTGCCTTCTCACAGGAACTTAGGATGACCATTCCATTTTGTGAAGCCATGGCCACAAGATCGTCGTTTGTACAACAGCAAACCCACTTAAGCTCATCACCAGGAACCTAACACGTCAAGAATAGGGCTTAAGTATGTACTGCTTTTTAATGAATAATGGAAACAAATAAAATAGCAGAATAAAAGAGGGCACACCAATTGAATTGCTATGATTCCTGATGAGCGTACGGCTGAGAACATATTCAAAGATGCTCTTTTAATGTAGCCATTGGTCGTGAGCATCACCAGAAAACAATCTTCAACAAACTCACTCACAGGAATGATAGAAGTTATTCTTTCACCTTCAGATAACGATAAAATCTGTACCCAGTAGAGCAAAAGATGCAGGCAACCATAAGACATCAAAACAAAGTGATTAAAGTCTAAGATATACAAGAATAGTGAATACTTGAACTAGCTGGGTGCCCGCCGAAGTCCTGGTGCATTCAGGGATTTTATAAGCACGAGCTGAGCGCACTAGTCAGCGGTCACTGCAAGTGTAATTTGTAGTTATAAATAAATCAAATGAGTTAATGGAATTTACAGTGGAACATTGATGCAATTCTGAACTCAAATTGCTAGTTAGGAATGCTACAAAGTTAAAGCAGAGCAGAAAAACCTGAAATATAGCATATGGTCATGTGCATGGCAGACAATAAGGTCAGACATCGCATCATTAAGTCTCAATCTCCCTACAGATTTACCAACTGTGCGGCGATGTTGAAGGTTAAACGTGCTGGGCATCATCCGCTTAGCATAGCCCTTTTCACTGAAAGCCTGAAATCACATTAAAATAATCCTGAATAAATAACTAAATTGTTACCGAGAAAACAACAAAACTTTATACAGATGCCATCATCTTTTTTTTAGTAGAAGATGCCATCATCAAATTACACAACAATAGCACTTCAATGTGATTACACCGGAATCACCAAAACAGTCTATCCCAAGAAAATACATGCCAATTACCAGTAGTACTTCATCATTTGGAATAACATCTATATCTTCAACTTGACCACTGTCAGAGTGTTCCAACATCGAACGCCTTGGATTTGAGAACTTATTCTTGAGCTCAACTGCTTCTTGTTCTATCAACTAAATGTAGAAATAAGTGAGGAAAAAAGGAGAAGAGTTAGCAATGATAACATGGACTGTACACCAAGACTTAATGGAAGGTGGTAGGGAACATATTCAAATAAGATTGGGCTTTAAGATTCACAAAGAAAAAGTAAAACAAAAGAGTAAAGAGGATAAAAATTAAAGGAAAAATAGAAAACTTGCATGAACAACCACTAAAATGCAGGCAACAAAGAATTGAGGATGAGCAACTCCTAGCAACTGGTATAGAAATGATAACCACGTTATTGGTGAACAACCAATAGTTATAGAAACAGCAACAATGAGAAATTAGAAGGGAGAAAGGGGGTCATTAGTGGGTGAATCCATACAACAAACACAAGCCAGAGAAGTAATTCACAGTCTATCAAGTGGTTAAAGATGAAGGGAAAGGCAAAGTTGGAGATGCAATGTCTTCAAAGATGCAGACTTTACAGAATTCAGCTGATGATATTGAGAATATAGCAGCAAAATCTTTAGATAAGCAACAACAACAACAACTTCTAGATGGACAATCAACTGCGCTCAAGGGACAACAACTAAACTGAATTTCAATCGGGAGCACTCAACGAGAGAGGTAAAGTAAGTAGCAATTCAATGTAGAACATATATGTTCTTCTTTTCTTTTCTTTTCATGAAACCCTATTCTCAGAAATGCATATGCAGGAGCACTCTGCAGAAATCAGCTGAATCCAGGCGTAGGCAGCAGGAAGAACTTCTTCAGCAGCAAGAACAGCTTCAGATGGAAATTTAGAGTCAATCTTGGCATAAGAGCTTGCATTAACTATAAGCAATAAGAAATGTAAAGAGCAGCAATAGTTGTTATTTCCATTCAACGGTGGGAAACTTTCCCATTATCTTCTATCCAATGATCCATAGATCCCCATTTACTACTTACAACTATAAATAGTTCAGCCCTTTATCCTCCAATTAGAGAGCTGTCACTCACAGCAATCAGCAACTTCGACAATACCCAAGACAGGTCTAGAAGATCCTGTCATTGAAAGCTAGCCATGATTGCTACCTATCAATTTTATCTTGTATATGGCAAAAGTACCTATCTTGTGCCTGTGACGTCAGCCAGGATTAGAAGTTTCATGACCAGGAAATGAGGCGATCTTTCATGCCAACCTATCACCACTTCAGGAGCATCTAAGAGCAGAAATGATTACCAGGAAGGGCGTGTATATGCACTCCAGCAAGCAAAAGAAAAAAGTATTGCTACGCTGCAGCAACAGCTCCAATCCATACAGAATAGATCCCATAATCTTTCACCCTGTATTCACACCGAGGAAACGAAAAATCAACAAACAGGTTCAAATCACAATGGAATCATTAGTGATGTCACTGAAACTCATACCAATCATGGAAGTTATCACGCAAAAAACATCCACATGCACACAGGTATTATTACACACACACTAAAGGAAGAAACCAATCTTAATAAATAGAAACATGGTCCTTCTACCATAGACATTGTACTTACAAGTGCAAATCACCAGAGTCGATTTCAGGGAAAAGGTTAAGGTAAAAGCGGAAGCCATCAGGGCTTACATCCCTGCACAGTAATCCTGCAATGATTGTCAACGATAGTGTTAGACATCAGCCATTTCATTTACACTTGAAGATAAAACTGCATAGAATGACACCTTTGCTCTCAGCAGTTAGAAGATGTTCTTTCGCCATAGCTGGAGCAATGCCCAATGTCCTTGCAGCATCACTAGCACTCATGCCTGCTTTCAGGGAATCAGGCCTCAATGCATCATGGCACCTAGGTCCGCCTCCACCATCCAATATATTCTTCGCTTTTGTTCACTAGATTGCAAGAGTCCTAGATTATAAGGGAAAGGCTGTTTTGCCCTTTAAACTCGTTTTCCCTATAATCACCGGCTGCTGATTGTTTGCTAAAAGCCTAAGTTCAGATTCTGAAATTAATTATGGAGTGAATTTTGGGTGCTTTGTATCTTTGCTCACCGTTGTGGAAACAAACTGTAACTCAATTAGCATGTGCGGCTAATAGACAGCATAGTCGGTGAACCACAACAATTATCAACCTGAATGTGTCAATTTCAAATCATAGGCAGATCAGTTTGGTTCTCAGTTTCAAGTAGACAAATACTTGGTTAGCCTAAAAAATAGTTGAACCTATAGAACCAAATTCCCAACCTAGTCCTAGAGTTACACAACTAAAATATATATTCTGAGAATTTCTTACTATTGTTCACCCCAACTATAAGCCACTTTGAGTTCTCTTTTCACCCCTTAAAATCCTAAGGACTGGTTATTTGTATCATCTCAATGATAGTTGCATGAGTTCACCTGGGATAATTCTTGCAAAACCATTTCAAGAAATTGGGACTAGAACCATGAAAAAAAAAATGATGAATGCAACTGCCATACTGAACCTTGAGGTCATTTCACATCATAAATATAGTATGGTACTTTCAGTACATGGAAGAGAAATAGGGTACCTCGTCATCGCTGTGGGATTTATTCTGGATGACCATAACTCCACTGTCAAATTTTCGAAGTATAACTGGCCTGTCAAATACAGTATGATATCATAAATGACATAAAACAGGTGGAGATGACTTACAGATGCATAAGTATTCAAATAATTTATACCCAATTAGAATCTTAACAAATAGCTATAATACCCCGTAACATGAGTATAGAATCATACACATCAAACTTCACCCAAAGTGAACATGCTTGCAACAGGTCCTCCGGTGAGATGAGTTCTGTAAAAGAAAATACGGAGAGTTTAAGGAGCATTATTATATATGTATTTTCGTACATATTAGAGCTTGCCAAATACTCAAATTTACAAAGGGGGTCAATAAAAAAGAATTATCATAAAATCACATAAAACCTGTGCCCCGAGCACGATTGAAGAGACAATAGATATCTATTAGGTTCATCATCCCTCCAGATCTCTCCAAGGGAATTCGGACAAAATCTGCCAACTGTCAACAGGGAAACATCAAAGTTACCCTTTAATAAAGAAATGATGAATCAAAAGAGGACTATTTTTGCATCAAACATGTACCAAGGCAAAGCAGAAAATGATATTAAGATTTAAAACCATCAAAACCACTATAAAGAAGCTGGAGATGTGAAACTACAGAAACAGGCATAAAAAGGTAGTACTTTATAGCAAAGAAACATCGCTGAAGGCAGACGGTCCAACTATTGGATACTCATTACATATATGGCCACATGCACATGACTGGAAATTCATCCCAAGGCAAGTAGCTTGTTAACACAAAGTAGTAGGAGAAAAACCCATCGACTCCTGCTAGATTAGGACTTCACATGGAACAGCCATAATACGTTACTCAATACCATAAATGATTAAGTAACACTCAAACTACTGCACATTGCATGAGATGGAACCTTGTGCTAGACAATTACAGAGAAGCAACAGCAGCAAGAATGCATTCCATTGCTTTACTGCTAACAGTCAGAAGTTAAAAAGTCGGTCCAATCTCCCGTTGTCGCCCATGATCACATATCTGAAAAAAGTCACCCCTCATAAGAAAATGAGATATCATCAACCATTTTGCTATCCAGTAGCCACAATATCATAGAAAGTCTCTTACAGAACACACCCCACCTCCCACCCACCAACCCCCCAACAAAGATGATTAATCTCATCAAGTAGAACATGAAGAATACAGAGCAGAGAACAAAATTTCCTAAGTGAACTTAAGGTTCAAGCTCCGGCAACCATCCCTGCATCCCATACATCCAGGACACCCACTCCAAATGCCCTTTGGTTCTTGCCCTGCCCACAATTATTTCTTCCATTAAAGATGTCTAACTGGGATATGGAATGCAGTATGATAAGGAATCTATTTTACAATCCCCATCAGGAACTTTGACTGCTCATTAAAGCATCAATTAGCACTTTGATGCACTAGAAGCTGCCTGATATGCAGAAGTAAAAAAACCAATTTGGTCTTGGAAAGAAGTAAGAGAAACCAGCAGTCATTATTTTGCTTCAGGATCTTGGAGTTACATATCCTATTCCAGAATTTACTCACAGACACTCACTTTCAAGCTGGAGACTATAGTCCAATAATATTTAAGCAAATTTTGTACCACCTAACAGAAACCCATGACTTGAGGGCATTTAGGAGATAAGACTAGTATGGTCAAACAGTACAACAAAACTGCACCATAAACAAACTCCATTTTTATTTACAATGCAAAGTAGTATAACTCATTCAACAACTTCATGCTGCACTGCCACTGGATACAGCCAAGGAGTTCTAAACAAATAACTAAGAAGATATGTTGAATCAAATATAACCTTCACCATAAAGTCCAAAAATTCACAGTATTTCAGCAAGAACTAACCTTGGATAATACAATAACACTGAGAGGAATAATAAGATGGTAATATCAAGTTATTAACACATAAAGGCAAAAGAATAAAACCTGACGTGATAACTGTTGGTGATAAAGTGCACCAGCGGACTCTTTTGTAACAGGGGATATGATACCAACACTCAACAGCAATTCTTGCATCTCTTCTTTGGAACCCATTTCTTCATCGTTTGCAGAGCCACTTTGAGAGGCTTCCCCAGACAAAAGTTTTTGCCTCATTCTCTCTGCCAGGACCACCATGTCTTTCGCCTTAGTCTAAAATTTAAGAAAGAAACAATTGTAGAATTGAATCTGGCTGTACAATCAATTTAAACGAAACCCATATATTGCAGTCCTACTTGCAATTAAGCTTGGACTATAGTAATTGTACTTGACCAAGTTGATTTGGTAACTTGATTAACATAGGGGTTTCTATTGCTAGCCATTCGCTGAATTCTCCCCCGAGTCCATCAGACCAAACAGGAATATACAGCAGAAGAGTCTAGACGACCATGACTAAGTTACAAACTCTTAAAGAGCTAAACCTAAACTTTCTAGCAAATGATGAAAAAGAAACATAATCTAAGCACAAGCCTCCATCCTTTTAAACAAATTCCTAGCAGCCACAAATTCTATATTTCTATTTAAACAAGTGCAGGAACCAAACCACATTACATAACAATATTGCAGCATTAAATTTAAATGAAAACCAAACTTTTATCTTCATGTTTCTACAACTTATCAACCTTAAGAACCCCATTTAAAGTTCAGTTAATGTCTGTTTCCTACGTTTATGAATACCCTTCTCAAACCACACGCAGATGCATATTCAAACGAAGGAAAAACAAGACTAGAACAGTAGTACTGTTACCATGAGAGCATTCAAGTCCCGAAAAGCATCTTGAAGACTCTTATCCGTACTTTCCCACATTTCTTGCTCTTTCCGCAATATCCCCGCCAGGCCCACCATCCTCACCGTCCCATCACTTGAATATAAGCCAGATTTTGAGTCAGACCCAGAACCAGAAGCTGAAGTCAAAACCGACCCAGTAATGAAAATTTTGGCACCTGTACTCGAATTGAATGACTGATTTGTCACTTCTTCTTCTTTTCGCTCTTAAGTGGTACCTGTACTCAACATGAATGTCTCATTTGGTACCTGCCTCTAACACCGTCAACAAAAGCCCGTTAACCCGCCAACGTGGCATGCCACATCATACGACACGTCAGATACTGCCACGTCATCCAAAATAAAAAAATCCAAAAAAATGTAAATATTATATAAAAAATTATAAAAATTCCCAGAAAAATGTAAAAATTCTAAATAAATATTTAATTAATCAAAAAATGTTAAAATTCTAAAATAAAATAAAAAATCCAAAAGAATTGTAAAAAATAGAAAAAAATTCCCAAAAAAATGTAAAAATTCTATAAAAAAATTGAATTAACCTAAAAATCCAGAAAAAATATAAAAATTACAAACAAATATTTAATTAATCTAAAAATTGAAAAAAATGTTAAAACTCCAAAAAAAAATGTAAAGATTCTAAAAAATGTAAAAAATCCAAAACAAATGTAAAAATTCCCAAAAAAAAATGTAAAATTCTATAAACTTTTTGAATTAACCTAAAAATCCAGAAAAATGTAAAAAATCTATAAAAAATATTTAATCAATCTAAAAATCTAGAAAAATTGTAAGAAATCCAAAAAATGTAAAAATACTTTTTTACATTTTTTTGGAATTTTAACATTTTTCTGAATTTTTACATTAATTAAATATTTGTTTGGAATTTTCACATTTTTTTTGGATTTTTAGGTTAATTCAAAAATTTTATAGAATTTTTACAAATTTTTTTATATTTTTTTAATTTTTTGAAATTTTAACATTTTTTTCTGAATTTTTAGATTAATTAAATATTTGTTTGGAATTTTTACATTTTTCTGGGAATTTTTATAATTTTTTATATAATTTTTATAATTTTTTGGATTTTTTTATTTTGGATGACGTGCCATGCCACGTCAGTCGCGTATGACGTGGCATGCCACGTAGGCGGGTTAACGGCCCTTCGTTGACGGTGTTAGAGGCAGGTACCGAATGAGACATTCATGTTGAGTACAGGTACCACTTAAGAGTGAAAAGATGAAGAGGTGTCAAATCAGTCATTCAATTCGAGTACAGGTGCCAAATTTTTCATTAACCCACCCTTAAATTTTAGCCCTGATATATCAAAACGTATCAATTTTATCCTCGTCCCAAACTCTAATGTTGTATTAATAAAATTATTTTTTTAATATTAAAATATTACAAAAATATAAAAAAATCCAGAAATTGGAGATTCAATTATTTTATGATAATATTTTTTTATAATTGAAAAAATATGAAAAATAAGAGAATAAAAAATTATGAAAAATAGGAGAAAATAAAGTTTATAAAACTTCAAACAAATATAAAGTATTCGTAAAATATATAAAGAATTTCAAAATTTTATGAAAAAATCAAAAAATTGGAGATTGATTTTTTTTTAGAATATTCATTACTAATTAAATAAAATTATTAAAACTCTACCTTACTAAATAACATTCAAATTTTTTGACAAGATTAAAAAAAGATTTTTTTATAATTGTTTACTTTCTCCTATTTTTCTTAATTTTTAGTTATGAAAAAATATTATCACTCAAATAAATTCTTATAACTTTTTTATTTTTATATAATTTTTTATATTTTTAATGATACATTAATATAAAAAAAATTCATTTTTAATGCACCATTAGAGTTTTGGACTGAAAATCTATCAGTAGGGACTAAAATGTTATACGATCTAATATGTCAAGTACTAAAGTTTGGTGTCCAAACATTAAAGATTAACGTGTATAAGTGTTTATACCTCAGAGTTTTTAGAATATTTTTCCCAAATTAATTCTATCAGTTTGCTAGTATTAATATGAACATAAATCTAATGAAATAAAAATAAATAATTATTACAAAATAAAAATTGATTAACCGTTCAAGTTAATAATCAATGTAGCAAATAGTCAAAACAAAAGATTCATTTAATAAATTGACTCGTTTTGATATATGATTTAAAACAATATAACTATATAAGTGGTACAAGATACTTACTTGATCAACGAAATAACACTAGTTTTATAAGATTGAATATAAAACATTAATATTACAATAAAAAAAAATACTATTGAATTATAGTTTCAAGGCAACTAATCCTTAAATCAACAACAAAAACTCAAATTATAACTTGTTGACATATAAAAAATTGATAGTGATACTAAACCATATTCTAAATTAATTATACCTACAAAATAATACAAAAATTTATATGCACTAAAAGTAGTTTTCTTCCGTCCATCATATGCTGCATTCTTATGGTCGATTAGAGGTTCCATTTGCTAAAGAGGAAAATATTTTAGGATCCTTGACTAATTTTGGTCCTTAAAATATAATCCCTAGTAAATGAAGACAAATCAAATTTTAGTTTTTGTAGTTAGAATTTTCAATTTGAAACGCATTAAATTAATATTATAATATTATTAGAAAATATAAAAAGTAAATTGATTTTTTTTCCTGATAATATTTTTTTCATAAACTAAAAAAAAAGAAAAATGGGAGAAAACAATTATAAAATATTAAATTATTAATTTTGGATTTTATTTAGAGAGATGGAGTTTTCATAATTTTATTAACTATTAACAAATATTCTCAAAACAATATTCAATCTCTAGTTTTTTGAATATTCTCAAATAAAATTTTGAAATCCTTTATATATTTTTATGAATTATGTATATTTATTTTGTAATTGTTTGATTTTTTTATATTTTTCTCTTTCTCCTATTTTTTATAAGCTTTTACTTCCTCCTAATTTTATTATTTTTCTAATTATAAGAAAATATCTTAATTTCAATTTTTCTGATTTTTTTATTTTTTTTGTAATATTTGTATACGAAAAAAATATTTTTTAATTTATCGTTGATGTTTTTATAGAAATTCTAGCAGAAGGATTAAAGTTTGATTCATCTCAATATATGAAGGACTAAAAATTTTACGTCGGAAATATTTTTCTTACGCCTTCCACTGAAGGAGGAGAAAACCATTATCCAAATCAACTTGGCGCGAAATACCCCGCCCGGTAAAAGAAACGAAAGCTTCTCATTTTACAGTCTCTTTTCATTTCTTGCCTTAAACCCTAACCAAAACCTCTCCACTTCCCTGCTCAGTGCTCTCTCTCTCCATTGTTTGCATGGCATGAGCCTAAACCCTAGCTATCTAATGTCTGTATCTACTCTTCGCTTCTCCTCTTCCCTCCTTCGCCTTTCTCTTGCTTCCGCCCGTCTCCTCCCTTCCCTCCGTCAGGACCATCACCGCCTTTCTCTCTCCAGCTTCCGGTTCCTCTCAACCTCTCCTTCTCCACTCCCCAACTCCTCTCCGCGCACTGGTGTTCGAGCTCGCCGCAAAAATGATACCGTCTCGGAGAATGGTAGCGTTAGTAATGAACCGCAGAACGGTGGGTTGTTAGTCAATGGCGCAAATGGGCATGGAGGGGGGCGTATTGTGCCCACGGAGCTTCATAAAGAAGCGACTGAAGCTTACATGGCTTATGCTATGTCTGTCCTGCTGGGGAGGGCTTTGCCTGATGTCAGGGATGGATTGAAGCCTGTTCACAGGAGGATCCTGTGAGTATTTAAACAACTGCAATTGGAATTCTCTTACCTTTGTATTCTCTAACCTTGAATTGGAAGCTTTCAATGCTTTTTAAACTGTATTTGCACTGAATTTTAAAACATTCTGATTTATGACAGAATTTGGTCCCTGTTTGTGTGATTTTTTAACTGCAGGTTTGCAATGCATGCATTGGGGCTTTCTTCAAAAAAACCTTTCAAGAAGTGTGCTAGAGTTGTTGGTGAGGTTAGAAGTTCTGCTTTATCTCTCTTTTTTGGGGTCATTTTTAGGTCAAATCTTGTTGTTTACGTACGGTGACACTTGAATGTGATGGATTATTAATTAATATGTTAATTACTTTAATGCAGGTTTTGGGTAAGTTTCATCCCCATGGAGATACTGCTGTTTATGATGCAGTGGTGCGAATGGCTCAGGTAAATATATCACTTTTTTTTATTGGTGTATTATGTTGAAAAAACTTAGGGCTAGGTCATAGACTAAGAAGCCACTGTAATTTAATAATCTCTGTTTGGCACTGTAGTAGAAAAGTGAGTTTGTCATGGTCAAACCTTTGTTTGGATAAAGCATCTCCGATTTTTTTGGGAGAGCATGTCCAATTTTGATCCAAAGGCAGTTTTACGGTGCTAACAGAGTACTTTCTTATATTGAGTTTGCATTAGAAAATACTTTTGGCATTGCATTATTTGCTATAAGTTCTGTGTTAGTGCTGGCTAGTATATAGCCGCTCTTGATAGAAAGCAATGAATGTACTTGCTTTATGTATCATTACTTTTTTTTTATGTTCGTGGTTTGTTCTCACCAAGTACATGCTCACAATTTTGCAAACAAATGTGCATACTGGATATTGTTATTTTCATACTTGATTTTGGTTCACAATAGTGTTACATTTCCAGTTTGATCCAATCTCTATGATACTTTTTCCCACCCAGCTCCATTTTGCATTGTTTGATTAATACTATAACTTCGTTACTCTGTTTTTTGCAGCCCATATGATTAATGACTTTTTAATTTTAACAATCTTTTTTTCCAGGATTTCTCCCTAAGATTCCGGCTTATCCAAGGGCATGGGAATTTTGGTTCGATTGACGCAGATCCTCCTGCTGCCATGCGTTATACAGAATGCAGGCTGGATGTATGTTGTAACTGTAATTTTCATTTCATCATGTACATTTTCTATGCTATTTCGTTTTACTTATGTTAAGATACCCTTCCAATAAAGTTATGGATTTAGTACTGCATCGAGATTTGAGGACATGCTGACATCATAATCATTGTTAAAATAACCAATAAATATGCTGTCACTTTTGCACCTATGAGCTGCAATCCTGGCTGGACACATGCTTTGCAAAAATCTTGGTTGTAAAAGAAAACCAAAGGAGCCGGCTGCAAATATCTAAATTACCTCCTTTCAGTCCTGCATAATATGCATACTTTTTCTTAGTTCATTTGATCACTGTGCATCCTTGGTACATTGAATTCTTTGATTGTAGGCTGTCTATCATCAATGCCTACTCATATGGATAGTCACGGCCCTTGTTTTCATTCTTGCAGGGACTTACGGAAGCAGTTCTTTTGGCTGATATTGAACTAGATACAGTTAGTACAGTTCCTTATTGTAGTTTTTGTTGATTTCCACATTTCTTTAAACTGCCAACATTATCTTTGCATCGTTTGTATGGTTGCTTTCTAGGTTGATTTTGTCCCCAATTTTGATAATTCCCAAAAGGAACCGGCACTTTTGCCTGCTAGGCTTCCAACATTGTTGTTGAATGGTGCTTCTGGGATTGCGGTAATTTAATCATTACCTTTTTGTTGTTTCTTTTGACGTGTTTTCTTATGTTGTTTAGTCACGTAACGAATTCTACATCAAATCATCCTGTATTTTACAGGTAGGCATGGCAACAAACATTCCTCCTCATAATCTTGGAGAGCTGGTGGATGTACTTTGCGCACTGATTCATAACCCTGAAGCCACTGTAAGTACCCCATACATTGGGACTGCCAAGTTCAGTAAAGATGCTTTCTTGTCAATGTCGATGATACTCTCCTTCCTCACACACAGATACATACACATGTCTCACAACATGCAATTGTAGCTTGAATCTATTATTTTAATAAGCTTTTATTTATTTTTGTTTATTTCTGTGTTACAGTTACAAGAGTTATTAGAATACATGCCAGGACCTGACTTCCCAACTGGAGGAATAATTATGGGCAATCTTGGGTAAGTTAGTTTTGAATTGGTGTTTACTTTGTAGAATTAAATTGGAAAGTGGACAGCGTTTTACCACAAATCATGTAGGATCACTCCATAAAGGCTATTAAATGCTGGTACACCAACTTTTTAGATATTTACGATCACTCTATAAAGGCTTTTAAATGCTGGTACATCAACTGTTTATATATTCTTACTGCAAGCATCTCTTCACTTATGCCTTATGGTTATGGTTGTTACTTTTATCTCTCTTTAGAATTACTTTTTAACTCCTTTCAGTTGATAATTTGTTCCTGTCTTTGATAACATTTTTCTTCTAAACGGGTATTTTAAATGGTTTTCTGGTGAATGTTTTAATTTACCGCATAACAAACATCACAGGTAAAAGGAGCTATTAGACTATTGAGTTATTATAGTTGACTGCCAAAGCTGCAGTGATGAAGGATAACAACTTGTGTACAGTATTTAACTTTTACACAAGATAAATATAATTTACCAAGGCTGTGGACTGTTTTGGAAAAACTTGTCACGATAAAGACCCCTTAAACCACACAATTTGGAGACTTCGAGTTGTCTTGAAGTCATGTGTTCCCTGTAGTTTGCAAATATGTTTCAGTGATGTCTATGGAAGAGTATGTCTTGTCTTGTCTGTGGACCGTAGTATCAGGAGCACTGAAATATGGGTTACCTTCTGGTAGACTCACAAGTGTTTGGATAAGAAAGTAAATTATCTGTCTAACTCTAAATGATAGTGTGTAAAATTTGTTTCTCGTTTCCTAGTACAACTATGGAAGATATTTATGCACTTCAGTCCTGATTGTTTTTCTATTTAATGTAGGATCTTAGATGCATATCGAACCGGGCGAGGACGTGTTATTGTCAAGGGAAAAACGGAAATTGAATTGCTAGATTCTAAAACAAAAAGAGCTGCAATTATCATAAAAGAGGTGAGGTTGTGGCTTATTGTTGTGTTGCATGCTTGTGCCGTATCCATTAAGTTGTTACTGAAGGTTGATGGTTTCCTGTGGAGCAGATACCATACCAGACTAACAAAGCATCACTGGTGCAAAAGATTGCTGAACTCGTATAGAGTAAGGTATTGATATATTTTGTGCTCAATTTTTTTTTCTGGTGGTAAAGTATTACCTTGGGGTGGTTGGCAAATGTCTTGCACTGCCTTTCTGCAATGATTGTCTTGTGCTTTATCTTGCTCTAGTATATGGAGTTAGATGTATAAATATTTTGGTTTTTTTACATGACAGAGCTTAGATGGCATTAGTGATATCCGGGATGAAAGTGATCGCACTGGAATGCGTGTAGTCATTGAGGTATGATATAGAGAAGTAATGTTGTAATAATTTAAAACTTTAGATGGCTTATACAGCCTATATGCTATATCACTTGGATACTTTGACTAATTTATTTCCTTACATCTTGTAGCTGAAACGGGGCGCTGACCCTTTAATCACCTTAAACAATCTTTATCGCCAAACTCCACTGCAGTCAGGTTTTAGCTGCAATATGGTGGGGTAAGTAGTATTTTATTATCTAGTCTCTGGATAGACATTTCATTTCTGCTACACGGAGCTTCATTCAATATTCTGCGTCAATTTGGTGCTCTACTTTCATTTCATGGTTACCTCTGTGTTGCAGTATACTGGATGGACAACCTAAACAGATGGGTCTAAAAGAACTTCTGCAGGTGACTAGTTACACTTGCTTCATTTTGAAATGCACCTCTCATCTCCCTTAATTTGAATTTGCAAGTGTTGTGCTACTCATAGATGTATTAGATTACACTATCTAGTTATCTCACATGCTTCCAGCCTCTAGGATTGTGTTTTGTCGCAGGTAGTGTTGCCAAAAGTTTGGTTTGGTGTCAAAATGTAATTACATGTTCGGTTATCTTTCTCGAACTGTAGTTTTGAACTTTTTGGAACTCCAATAGTGTGAAAAGTCTAATTTGAATGCTAGATTCCTAATGCAACTACACAATTCTGTGGAGCTAATATATGTCTTTCTTTTCATCCTTCATTAGGCATTCTTAGATTTTCGGTGCTCTGTTCTGGAGCAGCGTACGAGGTTCAAGCTTTCACAAGCACAAGACAGAAGACACATTGTTGAGGTATGCTAAGGTATTTGTTTTATTTACCAATTTTACCTTACAATGTATGCGATGTGATGATTTCTTTCTTCACCTGTGTGTTTGTACCATTGCTTCAATTGTATTTTTGTTGGATGATGATCATGTTAGAACTAAGCCTCTTTGATAACTCATCTCAGTCCAACGCATTTTACATTTCCTCAAGTACTACACTTTCCATGAAAGGGAAGTTAACTTCTTCATAAGGCATTTGCTGACGTGATTGTTAGTTTTATAGTCGTGGTCAACCACGGTTATGAAACAATAGTATATCCTAAGAAAGACCTTTACATGCGATTGTTTCAGAGGCATAGGACTTTATTTATGAGACAAATGTTTTGGACTAAAATAGGACTGACCAAGAAAGTTTAGCACTAGAGATGTAATAATCTGTACTCTGCTCCAAGCCTAATAACTCTGGCCCTATTATTTTCTCCTCTGTTACTTCCTAGGTATATGATAAACGAGAATTGGTTGATCTTTCTGATCCGTATTATTGATTTATGGTTGTTCTTTTGACGCTAAGGGGATCGTGGTGGGTCTTGATAATATGGATGAAGTGGTTCGTATAATTAGGGCGGCTTCAAGTAACGCAGCTGCATTTGCTGGTTTGAGAAATGGTAAACCCTATTCGGCTTTTATGACATTTCCTTTACGTCATGTTTCCTTTTCCAAGCCTGTGATTGCAATTAACTCTCCTGACTGCTTAATGGCCGTTGCCTTTAGGCTAGCAAAAACAGCTTTAGACATTATGAAATAAGTACAAGTATTTGTGTTTTCAGTTACTTGGTCACGTCTAGGAATTGTATGAAGTAGTTCTTTTTGTTGCTAATTGTTATTTGCCAAATTCTTGATGCAGAGTTCAAGCTCTCTGAGAAACAAGCTGAAGCTATATTAGACATAAGCCTTAGACGTCTTAACCTTCTCGAGGTGCATGCTATCACATTTGTTAATTTTTTTTTTCATTCGGCAAATTATATTATTCTCATTTTGCAGAGAAAAAAGTTTGTTGATGAAAACAAATCATTGGTGGAACAAATATCAAAGCTGGAGGAACTGTTGTCAAGTAGAGAAAATATATTACGGGTAACCTAGTGTGGTTATGGGTCACTTGTTTTCTCCATTTGGACATCTTTGTCTTTATGAAACTAAATCCTGTTCTTTTTCAGACAGTAAAAAACTAGTTGATTAACTATTTTTACCCACTCATTCTTGTCACCCATCTAGATACTACTATGGCTACACCAAGTGTATGTACCTTGGTTGGAAGTTTGAGTCCATATAAATGCACCAGCACAGCTGTACCTACCCAAAGTTTTGTCCTGAATACAATACTTATCATGTTTCTGGTTTTAACTTTTAATCTCATCTTCCTTTTTTCTTGTTTCAGTTGCTATATCTGTATGAGATTGAACTAGCTCTTTGATTGGATATGCTGGATTAACTAGTTATCACAACCACGGAATTGATACTCATTGCTTTTCATGCCATTATCTGTAACCACTTAATAAAGTGTCAATTGCTTTTTCCTACTTGTGTCAATTGTATGGATTCAACGGCCAATGCTCCCCTTTCTCCTTCCAAAATTTTCTTGTTTGCTGTTTCTACAAGTATTGATTGTATGCAAATGATGTGGTTATCAGTTCTATACCATTAATCTCTAGTTGCTTATCCTCCCTCATTTCTTGTTTTCCTGCAATTTAGTGGGTGTGCATTTGATGCAAGGTTGTCCCTGTAATTCTTTTTCCTATTTATTCTCTTTTTAGTTTTTATTTGTGAATCTAAAGCCTAATGGTCATTAATGATGTACTTTACCACTTTTCATAGTCTTTACATGGATGCATTCTATATTATTGGTGTTAACTCATTTACTGTTTCCTGCTCTTATGTCATCATTTAGTTGATAGAACAAGAAGTAGTTGAGCTCAAGAATAAGTTATCAAATCCAAGGCGTTCAACCTTGGAAGACTCTGACAGTGGTCAAGTTGAAGATATAGATGTTATTCCAAATGATGAAATGTTACTGGTAATTGGCATCATGCTTTCTGTCTTAGTGACTCTGTTTCCATCACATTGAACTACTAAAACTGTCCTATTTGCTGATGGTAGATGTATTAAATTTTGTTGATTTCAGATATCCGATTGTTTGTTCAGGATTATTTTTCATCTAATTTCAGGCTTTCAGTGAAAAGGGCTATGTCAAGCGGATGAAGCCCGACACATTTAATCTTCAACATCGTGCACAATTGGAAAATCTGTTGGAAAACTGTTGGAAAACTGAAAAATGAGATTTAATGATACAATGTCTGACTTTATTGTCTGCCGCGCACATGACCATGTGCTATACTTCAGGTTCGTCTGCTCTGCTTTAGCTTTGTGGTATCCTGGCCCCTGACTGGCTATTTGTTTCAGGATCTTGCATCAATTTGCCCCCAAATTAATAGTTAATTTGGTTATGGTTATAACCCCCAAATTACATTTGCAGTGATCGAGGAATAGTGCACTCAGCTCGTGCTTATAAAATTCCCGAATGCACCAGGACTGCAGCAGGCACACCACTGGTTCAGGTATTCTCAATTCTTGTATTCTTCAGATTTTTATCACAAGTTTGATGTCTTATGGTTGCCTACATCTTTGCTTTGCTGGAGACAGATCTTATCTTTATCTGAAGGGGAAAGAATAACTTCGATCATTCCTGTGAGTGAGTTTACTGAATATCAGTTTTTAGTGATGCTCACAACCAGTGGATATATAAAAAAAGCACCCTTGAATTTGTTCTCAGCCATACGCTCATCGGGAATCATAGCCATTCAATTGGTTTGCCTTTTCACTCTGCTGTTGTATTTGGTGACGTGGTTCATTGAAAGAGGGTGTGCTCTTATTCTCCTATTGTTGACACATTAGGTTCCTGGTGATGAGCTTAAGTGGGTCTGCTGTTGTATGAACGATGATCTTGTGGCCATGGCTTCACAAAATGGAAAGGTCATCCTCAGTACCTGTGAGAAAGTAAGTTAACTTTGCGGCATTTGCAGTCTTGCTGTAGAAACCATGTGAGGAAGGCTCGCCTAGGGCCTTTTATAGTAGCTTTAATATGGGACAAAAGAAAGATCCATCATTCCTTTTAGTACCTTTAATATGTAGATTGCTTTTTTCGAAGAATGAAATCAGATCAAAATTTCAAAACCAAATAACTAATCATATCTACATAGTAACTTCTTACCTCGAAAGACACTTCGCAAATAAAGCATGGTCTTGCTGACGTGCCCATACCTTAGTCATGTGGTGTGAAGGGTTTAAAAACAGTGAAATGAAGGGTTTATTTGTGTGCATTATTGCAAGGAAAGGGAAAAGGAGGATAGTGGATAGGATCCAACTAAGGTAGGGACTAATGAGAAGGAAGGGAAGTATGGCAGGCTTGGCTGGTGGTGCCATGAATTTTGAAAGCAGTTTAATTATTTGTGGGGGGGGGGGGGGGGGGGGTGGGTGGTTCTTCCTCTTTTGAAAGTTAGAGGGACCTACAAATTTTGACATTAACTATACCAAAAGGGTCCTACATTTTTACAATTTTTATTAAAGAGTCTATCTATACCTAGCAAAGAATATGTGTGGTTGTTAAATGGAAAAAGACTTGAGCAATTTGTCCCCACATAAATTGCTTGGAACTTGAACATGCAAAACTCCAATTCCTCTTTTATTGTTTTGCCATTGTTGCAGGAATAAACATGGTGATCAAGAGTCTTTTGCTGCCAAAACTTTGGGCAATCTCTATCTATCTACCTAACTCCTAGCATTCGGGCCATATGCAAAAACAATAATGTTGGATAGTTAGGTAATAGCATTTTGCATTTAGGAGAGACATCGTGATGAAAAGAGGAATGGCCCATATTGTTAAGTTTATTGGATGAAAGATTAGTTCGGTTTGGATTTAGTCGGCAAGTATTTAGGAGAGATAATATAATAAAAAGGAAAATATAATATAAAAAAAAATATATATATATATATATAATAAAAAGAGAAATTTTTAGGTATTTATAAATCGCATGTATCGTTAAGTTTGTTGGATCAAATAATAGTTATGTTCATATTTTGATCGACTCATAAAAAATTAGTAAAATATTTCCATCAAATAATTTATCCATATAAAACGGTCAAACCAACATATTCTTTTACATATTATACTATCAGGCCACTTACATTAATCACATATTGTTGAAAAACTAATGATTCATGTGGCTTGCGTTTTATTGGAAGCTTTTAAAGAGAACTTTTTGGGTGTAAGTATAAATCATTAATGCAATCATCATCCATACTACACCAACCAAAAAAAATGAAGGCATTCAAAATTAATTAGCTAAGAATTTAAACCATATATCATCCTTGTCTTGTATACTCCAAAAGAATTTCAATCACTATTACTACTACAAAAAATTCAAATTTAATGGACTGATGTATCAGGTAATATATTTTAACCTAAATTTAGCTTAGAGTAGTGTGGATGTACCCAAATCCCAAGTCTAAAGGATATTTGCTTGAACACATTGTGTAAGTGTAGTATTTAAAGTTGATTTTTTTTACATAAACAAAAATCGTTAAAATTACTTGACCATTTTTAAAAAATATTATTGCTTTCTCATGACATTAATTAATAAGTGAATGCGTGCCAGTAGTAACTGTACAAAATCTAACTCAGATTCGAACGCCATTTCTACTTTTTTTTTAAAATGCGTGTGGGGTTGGACCGGAGCATAAGATTCCTAGGCTAAGAAAGGATCGTCACAAAAGATGGCTGCAGAAATTAATAAAGAAGGCCCAGTAAGAAAGGGCCCAAAGCCATAAGTGTCATGGACTCATGATGACCGGTCTATGTTTTAAATTCTTAATCCATGATTGGAAACTACTAATACTTTTCTTTTTCCTTTTTTACGACCTTAATGACATTTATGATTTGAACTCTCCATTTAAGGTTTAATTTATTGAGTCATAAAGCTCCAGTTTAAAAGGAATAGAGAAAATTATGTAAAAAGAATCATTTGTTTTAAAATTTGATAATATTTAATGAAAATTAGTAGTAAATTTTAACTTAAATTGAACAAAGAGGAATTCCGCGAGAATCGGAAAAAAAAACATATATATTATCCATGAAAATGATCTCAAATTTTTAGGATAAGAGGAAATAAGATAGGTTAAGGTACATGGCACATGCACGTGAAGGGAAGGACATGGACAAGTCTAATAATAAAATGGTAACAAGAGCATGACAATGATGGAGCAATGTGTGGGCGTGACACTGAAAAAAATGTAGAAATTAAACAAACATATGGTGCTGTCCTCGTGTGCGTGTAGGGTTGGCAATGGAGGGGGTATGGAACGGGTAAGGCACTATCCATACCCGCACCCGCAAATTTGCAGGTAATCCATACCCGCACCCGCACCCTGGCGGAGCGAGTAAGAGAAGACAAATTGTACCCGCGGATTACCCGCAGATACCCGCAAATTTCTTTAAATTTAAATTTTCAAGTAATTGATTTAAAACACCCTTTTGAAGTCATTTAAATTTATGGTTTGTATTATACTTTGGATTGAAAAATAGTTGAAAAATTACTTTAGTGGATATGTAAACTTTAATTTATGGTTTGTGTGTTGACTAAGGGATTTACTAAGGTTTACAAATTTTATGATATGTATATATATTTTGCGGGTATTTAGTGCGGGTAAGCACTATCCATACCCGCATCCATACCCGCACTTTACGGGTGCGGGTAAATCAATACCCGCAAAATACTCACAAACTGCGGATAATACCCACCCGTAATTACGGATATCCGGCGGATATCCATACCCGCGGGTGGAAATTGTCAACCCTATGTGCGTGGCTTCTTTCTCCAGCCAGCGTACATTGGGCCATCCCTTCTTCCTTGGAACCAACCTCGAATTCGATCATCACTTTATTTCATTTTCAATAAATTTCAATCATAATATTTCTTAGAATTAATTAATCTTTTGTTAGAATATTATTTTATTTATGAGTATATAATTGATCCTGTTAGGTTAATCATCGAATGATTCGAATCCAAATCATTCTAACCTTTTCCATAAGTCAATTTGCAAAAATCTAACACTCCACATCTTTTTGATTTTTTTTTTTTTTTTAAGGAACATCTTTTTGAATTTTGATCAAGTACCAATAATTAATTAGCATCACAACCCAATTATTATTACTCAACCAAGTGGAAAGGAAAAAAAGAAATCTTCTTATGATATTGTTGGATAATTTTGATAAACCGAGACATAATTCAGGATATAACGATTTCTTTTAAAATATAAATTAAATAATATAATAATATCAGTTAACGAATCTACCCAAACACTATTTAGTTTGATTTGTTTATAATTTTAACAAAAATGGAAAGACAATAAAAGTACAAAGTTACCCGATTCAATTGTTTGCCAAAAATAGTCACAAGGCGTGCTCTATGATTGCTAAAAAAATTCAGGTGAAAAGATTTGATGAGCATCAATACCCAACACATGTTTCTGATAAGATAAGATCAAATTTTGTTCCGTTATTTTTATTTTTTTATCCTCTAATCTCCTATTCTTATTTTTTATTTTTGTCGTGGAGGAATTGAAATTTTGCGCAAGTGGGACTGAAAAATAGTCAAGGCAGTGAACACATCCAAACAAAGCCTAATGAAGGCATTGAGATTGAAAGGGGAGAAATGTCACGATCCATGTAGGGAAAACTACAGACAGCAGGAAGAGAGATTGGGCCCAGAAAAGCGTGAAATGGGCCCATGTAATGTAAGTGGTGAAAATTCAGAGTTTGAAAACGACACCGCAAAAGAATGGTTCCTTTTACAAATCATGCCATGACAATACACACATTCATTTATTTACACACATCACAGGGATGCATCTTTTCTTGACCCCATGTCTATTGACTATTGTTATTGGATCCCCTTTTTAAAACCTTTTTTGATTACTTAGATGATCACGCCTTTTTTTTCTTTCTTTTTAGGCTATCCTTTAGTATTTTTATCGATACTTCTAGGCATTTTCGAGAACTAACACTCGAGATATAAATTAAAAGCGGACGAATCAACTTTTTTGAATTTTTTTCTATATTGATTATATAATACTGTGTGTTTTTTTTTAGACTTTTCTTTTGGTTTAAATGATATGAGACTTTTTCTTCGTTCATTCAAAGTATTATCTCGCATTTTCTAGGTAGGAGGAGATAAGTTCAATTCAAACACTGTCGAGTCTAATTTACTATATATTTAAATTTAAGAGCTTAAATTCAAAATAGATCGCTTTTGTTAAAATGATATGGGTTGGCTGAAGTTAGAGTGGGAGGTTAGGCGTAGTGGGGGTTTGGTTTGTGGTGGTTTTGACCTATATGGGTTTCTTGATTCTTCCCTGTTTTAGGATGAGTTCGAAAACTTCTGTTCAACAATGTGCTCTCATGGCCCAACCCGTCTTGACATGTCAGTATTCATGTGGCCATGTCATGAACACTATTTTAGTCTTTTTAAGCTAAACACTATCATAGCATCATTCATCTAGTTCAATATTGAAATGCATATGCACCATGTTTTATAGATTCGAGTCACTAAAAAATCATAAGTGGGAGAGGAAGAAAAAAAGACACTAAAAATGAACTACTATCATAAAAAAATGATTTGAAATTTCTTATAAAAGACTATAATTCCTCACGACTCAATTTGATTATATTTTCACTCACTTACCAACGTTTGCATCCATCTAAGTATATAAAAAAATTTATACATGTGAGGACGATTGGTTATAATATTTCATTATGAAAAGTTTTTGCCCGATTTATATCTAAAATAGTCAGCATTCAGTGTGATAAGAAAGATAAAATTAAATAGAAGCAATACATTCACGGGGAAAAACTACGGAACCGGGAGAATATTTGATTAATTTATTATTGAAACTTATAATCGTAATGCTACTAATAGTCAAACACTTCAATTTATTTCTCAAGATTAAATTCAAACTACAAAGAACACCTATAGTTTATTCCATGTAAGCGCTTAAAATGCTCACTATACATAGGAAAGAAGAGGGGAGGAGAGGTCATTGGGCTCAAGTTGTCCTTATTATGCTTTTGGGCCCGAAGAAGCCCAAGATCTTAGCATTTTATTTAGTTGGACCAACTCCTTTGTTAGTAATTGCTGAACCAGAATTATATTAGTAGGCCGAACTCCTTTGTTAGTATGCTATGTAGGAGTCCATTTGATTTGTGAACCAAAATAAAATGAATTTTGTTGGGTTTATACCGTAGGCCATGTTATGGTACCATACTGCAACCATCAACTGATAATTCAAATTGTAAAAAAATTACCTGATAAAAACCAAACGGTGATTTTTACCGAAAAAAATTTACCTGATCGAATTCGATTATAAGCCATCCTAACCTGATTTAAGCTAGGTTGAAAAGCCAACCTACCTTAACTAAACAAATATACACATATGTTGTTAATTCTATACCGTAAGCATTTCGATTTTACTATTGAAACAATAAATATTGATCTCGATATTAAAACCCATCCAGGTTGGCAGGTCTAATCAAACATTACTTGATTTTTGACTATATTAGGCCGTATATATCCTTTTAATTTAGAAAATTTTGTAGCAGAAATTTTGAGCATGGGCTCTTGTATTAAATAAATTCAACTAGTGTTTTGCTTTTCATGACATTATCTTTAGCCACTTAATAAAGTGTCAATTGGTTTTTCCTACTTGTGTCAACTGTATGGATTCAACGGCTAATGCTCCCCTTTCTCCTTCCAAAATTTTCTTGTTTGCTGTTTCTACAAGTATTGATTGTATGCAAATGATTTGGTTATCAGTTCTATACCATTAATCTCTAGTTGCTTATCCTCCCTCATTTCTTGTTTTCCTGGAATTTAGTGGATGTGCATTTCATGCAAGGTTGTCCCTCTAATTCTTTTTCCTATTTATTCTCTTTTTAGTTTTTTATGTGTGAATCTAAAGCCCAATGGTCATTAATGATGTACTTTACCACTTTTCATAGACTGTACATGGATAAATCTATATTATTGGTGTTAACTCATTTACTGTTTTCTGCTCTTATGTCATCATTTAGAAGAAGTAGTTGAGCTCAAGAATAAGTTCTCAAATCCAAGGCGTTCAACCTTGGAAGACTCTGACAGTGGTCAAGTTGAAGATGTAGATGTTTTTCCGAATGATGAAATGTTACTGGTAATTGGCATCATGCTTTCTGTCTTAGTGACTCTGTTCCCATCACATTGAACTAATAAAGCTGTCCTATTTGCTGATGGTAGATGTATTAAATTTTGTTGATTTCAGATATCCGATTGTTTGTTCAGGATTATTTTTCATCTAATTTCAGGCTTTCAGTGAAAAGGGCAATGTCAAGCGGATGTAGCCCGACACATTTAATCTTCAACATCGTGGCACAATTGGTAAATCTGTTGGAAAACTGAGATTTAATGATACAATGTCTGACTTTATTATCTGCTGCGCACATGACCATGTGCTATACTTCAGGTTCGTCTGCTTTAGCTTTGTGGTATCCTGGCCCCTGACTGGGTATTTGTTTCAGGATTTTGCATCAATTTGCCCCTGTAAATTCTATTATTTAATTTGGTTATATAGAAACTGAGAATTGGATGAATAGTAGAATAGTAGAAATATGAATAGTAGAAATATATTAATAGAAACTGGAACACTGGCTCAAAGAGCCAGATACATACACTACATTGTGTTTAATGACTTATCTATTACAGAGGATTAATACAGCTATTTATAGGAACGGATTGACACTGTGTATGGATGTAGAATCTTCACTGCATACGTGAGGTCGTCACTGTGCAGATATGGTGGAGCAATTGGTGGAGATATGTTTGGTGCCATATCTTCTACAATTGCTGCGAGCATGCTTGCTTGACTACTGTGCTGCTGCATGCGTGATGGACTTCTGTATTCAACAACGTCACTGCATGCGATAGGATGATGAAGAAGAGTTGTTCTTGGGCTTGATGGCTTGGACTTGGGCTTCTAAGGAACATGGGCTTCAATACTCCCCCGCAAACTGAGAGCGGTGAGAACACCGGACTCAGTTTGGAACGTAGAAATGTAGACTCGCTAGATTGTAAATGTCCTGCGGTAATATCCAACGATGAATTGCAACAACAAATAAATAAAAGAGTGTCAGTTGCAGAGCATGACACGACTCAACATCAGGCGGAGACGATAGCCGATGGAGCATCACACGTGGCGGAAAGAGCCGGATTTGGGCTTGACACGTGGAGACAAAGAGGTAGAGAACAGAAGTTGGAGAGGTGAGAAGAGCTCAACATCTGGCGGAGAGGATGGCCAATGGAGCATCACACGTGGCGGAAAGAGCCCCGGATAGGAGCTTGACACGTGGAGACAAAGAGATAGAGAACAGAAGTTGGAGAGGTGAGAAGAGCTCAACATCTGGCGGAGAGGATGGCCAATGGAGCATCACACGTGGCGGAAAGAGCCCCGGATAGGAGCTTGACACGTGGAGACAAAGAGATAGAGAACAGAAGTTGGAGAGGTGAGAAGAGCTCAACATTTGGCTGATGGATGGCCAATGGAGCATCACACGTGGCGGAAAGAGCCCTGGATAGGAGCTTGACACGCGGAGACAAGGAGAGAGAACAACAGTTGGAGAGGCGAGAAGAGCTCAACATCTGGCGGAGAGGATGGCCAATGGAGCATCACACGTGGCGGAAAGAGCCCCGGATAGTAGCTTGACACGCGGAGACAAGGAGAGAGAACAACAGTTGGACCCGCTTGAAAAGTTGGCAGCTACATAGAGAACCAGAAGTTGAACCGGATGATGATATAGGTGAACCAGAGGTATAGAGACTGAATTTGAATATAAGGACATTGGAGAAGGAGAGAGAAGACTTGATAAGAGTAAGTTGCAGTTGAACCCGTTTGAAAAACGGCCAGAATGATGATGAACCGGTTGACCCAGAGTTGAACCGGATTTTTAGAAACTGAATTTGGACAACTGGACCCCATATTCAGAAAGAGCGCCCTCGAAAATGGTAGAAACCGGTTGGAGCGTCGGACAAACCGGTCCGAATGAAGGTAAATCGGCTGGTCAAAGATTTGAACCAAATCGGTCAAAGTCAACTGATGGAAAGTCAACTCGACATGTGGCCCAATGAGAGAGTGCCATATGGACAGGGAGAGGCAATGGATGCATGACACTTGGTCAGCCACATAGGAAAGAAGAACGAATGGTGGCTTGCCATGTGGCATGGGAAGCCACATGGACCAATGGAAGGGTGCCACGTGGCACTGATGACAAGGGCAGATGACACGTCATGTAGTAGAGAGATCGAATAGTGGACTGCCATGTGGCGCTGTGTGCCACGTGTACCAATGGTAGAACGCCACGTGGCACTGATGACTGATTTTTTTTTTTTTAAAGACAAATATGGAACTTTATTAGGAAAAGGAAGAGCAAGACACGCTCTCTTTCCTTCTTCCAAAACGAAAACCACAAGACCAGAAGCATATTTTCTTTTTTTTTTTTTTTTTTTTTTTTTTTTTTTTTACTTGCTTCTTCTTCTTGAGAGAGTGAGTTGGCCGAGAGAGAGGTGAGGATGATGATGGCCGGCGACGATGATGATCAGACAGCGACGGAGGCAGTGGTGGTAGAGTGAGTTTATTTATTTATTTATTTTAAAAAAAAAAATTGAAAATGAGGATTGAAATTGATTGAAATTGAGAATTGAAAATGCTTGGTGATGGGCTTTTGGAATTAAAAATGAAGATTGAAATTGAGGCTGCGCCGAATTGGAATTGATTGTAGGATCGTAGGAGCTCGTGAGAGAAGAGGCTCCGCTACCATATAGAAACTGAGAATTGGATGAATAGTAGAATAGTAGAAATATGAATAGTAGAAATATATTAATAGAAACTGGAACACTGGCTCAAAGAGCCAGATACATACACTACATTGTGTTTAATGACTTATCTATTACAGAGGATTAATACAACTATTTATAGGAACGGATTGACACTGTGTATGGATGTAGAATCTTCACTGCATACGTGAGGTCGTCACTGTGCAGATATGGTGGAGCAATTGGTGGAGATATGTTTGGTGCCATATCTTCTACAATTGCTGCGAGCATGCTTGCTTGACTACTGTGCTGCTGCATGCGTGATGGACTTCTGTATTCAACAACGTCACTGCATGCGATAGGATGATGAAGAAGAGTTGTTCTTGGGCTTGATGGCTTGGACTTGGGCTTCTAAGGAACATGGGCTTCAATAGGTTATGATTATAACCCCCAAATTACATTTGCAGTGACTGAGTAATTGTGCACTCAGCTCGATTTCAATACAGTCGCGATTTGCAAGGTATGTTATAATAATGATTTAGCTGTCCAAACATTTATGGTGGCTTTCATTCCGGTTTATTCTCAAATCGATGCTGTCGTTGTCATCAGGGGAGTCATTTTGATGCGCCTGGAGCATGCAGTCAAGATTCAATCGGCATCCTTGATTTCTGCCGCTGATCCTGAGCCTGCTGATGAGTTAACCGATGCAAGTTTGCCAGTAGAAGGTATAGAAGCTGAACAACCTGCAATCCTTTCAGAGGAGCTTATGACTGTCATTTTTTGGGCCACTCGTACACTGAGGCTAAGAAATTAAGATAGATTCGTGTCCATGTATATTGATTGTTTATTTTAGGGTCCTTATGGAAATCCTCTAAAGCTTACATAAATTGATAGAATTGATTTTAACTAAAATATGATGTATGTTGCCTGAGAAAATTTTCTAAATCTGGCACCATGGATGTTGGATGACGATTTATCATTCTTTTAATGATTTGTTTCTTAATTGACGTTACAATTAATACATTCTCATAATCACCTTTATAATTATTCGTAGGAAACGTTATAAATCTGCAACTACAATTTGCTTAGATGTTTGCTCGGATGGCCGACCAGCTTTTTTCAGCACCTGAATTGTCGCCGGTCTTTCAAGAAACACATCAAAAATAAAAAAAATCTCATAAACTTCTTCAGCAATCAACTACAATATTGGATCATAATCAGAATGAAGAAAATCCTTCATGCAATGATTGAAGATGACTTTGGAAATTCTTCAAGGCAAATAAGTGAACAACTAGTACTACTGTAAAAGTGGTAAACTATTGCGCTCACTTTGAAATTGGAGGATCTTACAAATAAGCTCGCTAGCACTTACTTACAGTAAGTGGCTGCTGGAGGCTTCACATTATTCACCTCTCTCAGTCACTAGTGCTCGTCGTTTTAGCTGGCATGCAGTTAAGCAGTTCTCTGATGATGAGTATGAGTGTGATTTTGAGAACCAAAAGGTTCGGTTTTTGATTCCCAAATGAGTTTTTATGATCTGGGTTTATGTTTTCTTAGTGAGAGAAATAAAAATAATAATGGTTATTTTTTTTTGCTGAACTTTGGTTGGAATTGAATTAGGTAATCATAGTTGTTAATTTTGGTTTCTTTTTGGTAATGTTAGGCTTCTTCCTCCGTGGTTAATATTTATGAGTGGAAATGGAAGCTTAGCTTGTTGTTGCGTAATGAAAATGATCAAGAGACAAAAAGGACAGGAGGGATTACGAGCAGATTTCCAATCTCGCTAGACAGATGGGACTTTACAGGTATTAGACAATGTTTTGGTTACTGAAACCTGTTGGTGTTATCCTTCTCGGCTAAGATAACGGTTTTTTGTTATTGTGATAGTGAGCTGTATGGGAAAGCAGTGGTTGCAAGCAAGGTTCCTCTTCCGAACTATAGACCAGATTTGGATGACAAGCGGCCACAAAGGGAGGTAATAATGTGGAAATGGCTTGACTTGTTATGTACATTGATTCCAAGCCTACTTGTTAGTTCTGCTTACTTAACAAGTTGTGAATGTGATATTTTCTTTGTACATGTTGTTATCCCTCTGAGCTTGCAAAGGAGAGTAGAGGGCTTGCTTCAGGAACATGTTGATAGAATCCAGTTAAGTTCTGGAAACGGTTGTGACAGTGTTGATGATGCTAAGTCCACCATTCAGGTTGAGGATCCAAGTCTGGCTGAGGAAAAAGATTCTTATCTGGACAGGTCTGTTATGGAAAAGGTTCTTCAGAGGAGGAGTTTGCGAATGCGTAATATGCAGAGAGCCTGGCAGGTACGATCCATTTTCTTTGATTTGATCTTGCTGTTATTCTGGCTAACTTGTTTGTTAACAATGCGTGAAAAGTCTAAAAATCTTGTGTTCCCTGTACACTGTTGCTGTCAACTTTTCTTCTTCTCATTCATTTGGTTTGATCAGTATAATAGCTTTTCTTTCCTTCTTTCCTGTTAGCATATTTTTCGTCACTGGATCAAATGATTTCTCTAGGGCATTATAAATATTTAATTTAAGTTAACAATTTATCACTTCATGCTTGGTCAATGCATGAGAAGGTTAGCTTCATCTGCTGCCAGCTATTTTTGTACCAAAAAGAGATCTCCTTTTATGTTCCCAAGGTTCAGTCTAAGTAGTTGACAAAATGCTCTACTTGATTCATATCTTTCACTATATGGTCCTGCATAGAAAGGCAATGTTTGTTGGCTACCTGTTTAGGCCAATAAAAAGATAAAGTTCCTTGATTTGGCCTTTGAAATGGTTGAGTGTGGGATTTGCTTTCTAACTTCAACTGAAATGATTTAAATAAACCTGAGTTGTAACTTGGGTTTCTACTTTCTATACCTTCTGAGTTTCCTTTTCCCTTTAAGTTACTTCCGTGCTGTGCCATTACAACATATGGATGTTCAATCTCATATGCATTCCTATACTCCGTAAGGTTTGTCAACTTCCTCAATATATATTGGAGAGACTGGATGTGGTAAAACTACTCAACTTCCTCAATATATATTGGAGTCAGAAATAGAATCTGGCTGTGGCGCATTCTGCAATATAATCTGCACGCAGCCACGAAGAAGATCAGCTATGGCTGTATCAGATAGAGTACTACTGAAAGGGCAGCCTCTGGGTGATGCAGTGAGTATTTGTTCTCCCAAGATACTGATGTAGATTTATCTGCTTCTTAATAGTTTTCCTTATTTGAATACTTCTTTATAGTTGCTGCTACACCGAACATATTTGTTTGATAGGTGGGTTACAAAGTCCGACTAGTGGGTATGAAGGGAAGAAACACCCGTCTTCTTTTCCGTACCAGTGGAATTTTACTTCAACGCCTGTTAAGTGACCGAAACTTGGATGGCATAACTCATGTCTTTGTTGATGAAATTCATGAGCGAGGAATGAATGAAGGTAGGCTTCATTACTAGTTCAGCTCATCACCTAACATTTCTCAAGAACCTATTCAACTCAGTAGTTAATCTTTGTTAATCCTTTTCCCGATCTTTTCTTATATATAACAGACTTCCTATTAATTGTGCTCAAGGATCTTCTTCTTGATTGAAGCTGCAACTTTGTAGGACTTTCACACAGTAAAAATGATGCAAACACTTATCGTTTGAATATACAATGCCCATGTCTTACTCATATTGGGTGCAAAATTTTAGGACATTAGTTCCTGTTTTGTTAGTCTTGGCGAAAATAATTTAGGAAAATTATGGAATTTAGACTCTTGAGTTACTCACAAAGGCTGTTATGCCTCTCCTATAGATTAAACTGCTTGCTTAATCTGATCAAGTGATTTACAGCCATTTGCTGTACTTGCACAAACAACATTGTTGAGAAAGTCTGCAATTCCTTCTGAGGTTTTTCGGTTCCCACTTGTTTGTGACTGTAGACTGTTTTCAGGTTACTACTACCTTACCATGTCATAGCTGACTATGCAGCAGAGGAGGATGACACAACGGGTCGCAGAGTTCACGGGAACAATTGAGAAACAGGCCCTAACTCGAAATGAGCTTTGGGAAAATTTCGATATCTAAGGAGAGAGTTTTGATATCCTTCAAGATGAGAAAATGGAAACCACGGAGAAGGCAGATGGGTGAGGCTCGATTAAGAATGGCAGTCATGGTTCAAGCTCGTGTGGAGGCAAATGCTCATGCAGAAATGATGACCCGAGCTGATGCGATCACGGACCCTTCAAAGACCACATTTGACAATCAAAATGTGTTACCTCAAGGTCCGATCACACGAAGCAAAGCAAGAGGCTTGTCCATATGGTTTGAAGGCAAAATGAGGGAGGAAGGACCCATCAAATTCAAGGAAAAACCTTCTAGACTGATTTTTCATCGAGCCAAAGAAGACTCCGTGGCGTGATCACGGTTGGACCTAACCGTGATTCACGCCAGGAATATCTTGGCTAGCGTGATCACGTTACGTCCTTAACGTGAATCACGCTACCTACTGGAGTGATTCGAGTTTTGGAGCATCCTTACCGTGATCACGGTAAGGACTAACCGTGATCACGGTAAGCAATTTTGGCTAACGTGATTCACGTTTAGCCCTTAACGTGAATCACGTTAGCTACTGATCTGGTGCCGCATTTTGGGCTTCCAAGCCTATTTTTGTCTACTTGTATAAATAGCTGTTTGTTTCATTTTCTTAGGTAGTTTTAGACTTGAGTGATAATTTGTAAGTTGAGAGCACTCCTTAATTTATCAGCTAGGTCCTTAAACTCAACACTTGTTCTTGGAGAAAGATTTCTTGAGTAGAGAACACTCCTCCCAATCTTCCTCCGGGAATTATCTTGTAATCAAACTGCTTCCTTTTGGTGACTGAAATCTACATGTATGTTTGCTTGCTGTTCTTGGTTTGAGTTCTACAAGTTGTGCATTTGTTCATCGCTTCCAATCCATCCATCTAGCATTAATCATCATTCCGGGTAATATTGTTTCTTTCCTTTTCTAATCTATTTCCGCTGCAAATCCGTGTCTTGTGTGTGAACTTACTGTCTTCCATTCAAATCTTGTTGTTAACTCCTTCGGCTAGATCCTCCTCAAGCTCCATATATCATTCGGCCTACTTACACTAGGCCGGATCATATCAAGTGGTAGCGGAGCTTTTGGCGCCTTGGAGTTTCTTGTTGTTCTTCTTCGTGTGTCACCTTTCATGAGCAGTGTCCATGTGTTTTGTCAACTCGTTTTCCTGATTGTCTTGTACCAAAAGTGTGTAATATTGCTGCCTAATTCAAGTGATAAAATGTGTGAATGTTATGTCAACTGTTGCTAGCTCAAAAGATCAAAATCCGAAAATTGTGTTCTTGGTGTTCATCTTTGTGTTCTTGGTGTTCATACATTGCTTGAATGAAGAGGAACATTTGATCCAAAAACCTTTCAAAAGGCTGAAGTCAATTTGTTTTCCCTATAAAATAATATTTTCCTACACAAAGTGGCCAACCAAAGAACAAATATTCTCACAAGTGGCAAACATTCTATTATTCAAGAAGAATATTCCTATTTAGGTGGAGTCTTTGTTCCCTTGTCCACGTCTACATTCACTTGAATGTCCAGCAGTCCTATTGAGTTGTCCAAGTCCTAAACTTAGTTTAAGACTTGAGTCCTAAACCTTAAAAAAAAAAAAAAGAAAAAAAAAAAGAGGACAAGTCTTTTTCTTTAAGTCCTAAACTTAAGTTCCCTTGAGTCTTTTATTCTTTTGAGTCTTTCTGTCCAGCTTCTTGTCCCTCCGCAGTTGTGTCCTTCTTTCTTGTGTTACTCTCTTGTTTGTTTGCAAAGATGGTTATGAACAAATGCTTGACTTGAATCACAAGTTTATTGGCAATAAGAAGTTGTGTGGTGAACAAGTTTGTGAAAGGAGTTGTGAGCATTGTGTGAGGACATCTTTTACGAGTGATCAAACACGAGTGTTCAAACACGTGAGGGAGAGAAGATTTTACTAACGTTTGTTTGAGTGTGCAGGTACCTTTGTCTTGTTACAATGATCAACTGAAGTAGGCCTAATTCTAGTAGTAGTAGGAGTGCCGAGGCTCTTGAGCAAGTCCTTGCTGCCTTGGCCTCATTGAAGGCTACTGCTGATAGGACGGAAGCACGTGTCACCTTGCTGGAGGGGAGTATCAAGTCCCCGGTAACCCCAAAAGAGCTTCCTCTTAAGCCTTCTAAAAATTACCAAGAGCACGTTAATTGTGAGACCGAAGAAGAGGGTCACGTTGACAGTGATGAAGCGCTTGAGCATTTGAAGGGGAAATTCAAAGGGGCGGCCAGCCGTGGCTTCCCAAGCTGTCTCACCACGGAGACCCGAAAACCGGAACCACCTCCTTCTAAGCTAGCCATATCCGAGGAACAAATGAAGTCCATTCGGGCAAAGTATGACGGTGTCAATCTTAACCGAAAGGAACTTAATGCAACAAGTAATCGGACTCTAATTCCTCATTATCATGCTAAGACCACACCCCACAACACGCATGGGTATTATGAAGACCCCTTTGAGGGTAGTAGTGATGAGTTTGAGGAGCCTCCACAATCGAATAGAGGTAGGAGGCAGCGGAAACCAATGTTCCGAATTGGAGAGCATTTTGAAGAGTCACAAGAGCAGAAGATTGATGACAAGTTGAGTGGTATAAAGGTGCAAATCCCTACCTTTAGAGGCACTACTGATCCTTCGGAATACCTCAAATGGGAAGGAAAAATTCAGCGTATTTTTAATTGTCACCGGTATTCGGATGAGAAGAGAGTCAAGCTAGCTGCCATGGAGTTTGATGATTATGCGGTTAGTTGGTGGGATAAGGTTTGCAAAAACAGAGGGGAGGAGGATGCTATCCGGGATTGGGAAGAAATGAAGAAGGTAATGAGAGCTCGGTTTGTGCCCGCCAACCACAAACGTGACTTGCAAAACAAGTTACAAGGTCTCAAGCAAGGTTCGAAGTCCGTGGGTGAATATTTCAATGAGCTAGAGGAACTTCTTATCAAAACCGAAATCGATGAAAGTGAAGAAGTCACTATATCTCGGTTCCTCAATGGCCTTAATGAATGGATTCGGTACAAGCTTGAGTTGAAGGAGCTTGATCACTTGGAACCTATGCTCCATTATGCCTTAAAAGTGGAAGCATACGAGTCCACCAAGAAGAAACCTTACACTAGCCGAAACACTGCCCAAACCTACTCTTCCACCCCAAAAACACCATGGAAATCCTACCCTAAAGACCAACCAAACCAAAAAGATTCCAAAACAGTGAACCCCAACCCAAAACCATACACACCTTACTCCAAGAGCAACACCCCTAATCCTCCACCAAAACAGACCCCTAACACACTCACTACCAATCCAAATCATCCCAAGAGGTTCTCATCGAACATCCAATGTTATCGATGCCAAGGAAGAGGTCACATTGCATCCGAGTGTCCCAACCGACGAATAGTGATCATCCGTGAGGGTAACTATGAAACTGAAAGTGATGATGAGAGGGAAGAAGAGAATGGGATGAAAGAAGAAGAAACTGAAAGTAGTGAAGAAGAAGTGGTTCCGCCAGCCCCTATGACCTTGGTTGTGAGGAGGAGCATGAGTGCTCAAACAAAGGAGGAGGATATCCATGAAGAGCAACGGGAGAACCTTTTTCATTCACGGTGTGAAGTCAAAGGTGAAATTGTTTCACTTATTGTGGATAATGGGAGTGTGGTGGATGTAGCAAGCCATCTCTTAGTCTTAAAGCTTGGCTTGCCTACAACCCCACATCCCAATCCTTACTCTTTGCATTGGTTTAATGATGATGGGGAAGTGAAGGTAAAGGAGCAAGTTCTTGTAGCTCTCAAGATGGGTGGTTATGAGGATGAACGATTGTGTGATGTAGTCCCCATGGATGCGAGTCATCTCATTCTTGGTCGACCATGGAAATTTGATAGATGGGTAGTCCATGATGGTCGGACTAACAAGCTTCATCTCACTCACTATGGGAAGAAGTTCAGTTTTATTCCACTCACGCCCATGCAAGTTCGAGAAGATCAAATGCACATGGCAAAAACAAGTGCAGAATTTCAGTTGATGAGAAAAATGAAAGAGAGGAGTGGAGAGAAGAAAGTAAGCTGTGGGAAGGAGGAAAAAACCAGCCATGAAAAAAGTAAGCATGGTATTTTGAGGGAGAGCGAGTGTAGTTCACAAGGAAAGAAAAGAGAGAAGAAAATAAAAGGAGAGTTGAATACACGCCATGACAAAAGCAAGCATGGTAGAGAGAGTGAGCCAAAACACTTGAGTGTGATAGCAAGGGGTAAGGATGTGAGGCGAGCTCTTATGGTTAACAAAGTGTGTCTTGTATTCTGGTACAAGCCACATTGCTTGAATGTTGACACTAATCCCATTTCTTCTCTACCAAGTCAAATTGTCTCACTTTTGCAGGAATTTGACGATGTATTCCCATCCGAGATGCCTAGTGGCCTCCCTCCAATCCGTGGTATAGAACACAAGATAGATCTTGTCCCCGGGGCTTCCTTACCCAATAGACCAGCCTACCGCTGCAATCCAGAGGAAACAAAAGAGCTTCAAAGGCAAGTTGAGGAGTTATTGAGCAAAGGTTTCATTAGAGAGTATGTCTCCTTGTGCTGTACCCGTGTTACTTGTACCAAAGAAAGATGGTACATGGAGGATGTGTGTTGATTGTCGCGCTGTCAACAAGATCACAGTGAGGTATCATCATCCCATACCCCGTCTCGATGACATGCTTGATGAGTTAAGCGGGAGTACGGTCTATTCCAAGATTGATCTCATGAGTGGCTACCACCAAATTCGAATGCATGAGGGCGACGAGTGGAAAACAGCCTTCAAAACCAAACACGATTTGTATGAATGGATGGTAATGCCTTTTGGTTTATCCAATGCTCCTAGTACTTTCATGAGATTAATGAATTATGTGTTGCGAGAATTCATAGGAAAATATGTTGTTGTGTATTTTGATGATATTCTTGTGTATAGCCCTTCTCTTGAACAACATGTGAATCACTTGCGTACAATACTTGACACCTTGCGTGCACATCAATTATATGCTAAACTTACCAAATGTGAATTGTGCCTGGATAGAGTACACTTTCTTGGCTTTGTTGTAAGTGTAGGTGGTGTACAAGTTGATGAGGAAAAGGTGAAAGCCATCCGAGAGTGGCCGAATCCTAAGAATGCTAGTGAGGTGAGATCCTTCCATGGTCTCGCGAGCTTTTACCGTCAGTTTGTACCGAATTTCTCAACAATAGCAGCTCCCCTCAATGAACTAACTAAGAAACATGTGACTTTTGAGTGGGGAAGTAGACAAGAAGAGGCTTTCAAGGAACTCAAGGAGAGACTTATGCAATCTCCGGTGTTAGCCTTACCCAATTTCAACAAGGCTTTCGAGTTAGAGTGCGATGCAAGTGGCATAGGCATATGAGCTGTCCTAACTCAAGAGGGACAACCCATTGCATACTTTAGCGAAAAGCTCAATGGTGCCCAGCTCAACTATTCCACATATGATCGAGAGTTATATGCTTTGGTAAGAGCACTCATGGTATGGGAACACTACTTGCTGCCAAATCAGTTTGTCATCCATACCGATCACCTCAGCTTGAAGTTCCTTCAAGGCCAAGCCAAGTTGAACAAGAGACACGCCAAGTGGATGGAATTTATTGAGGCCTTTCCATACACCATCAAGTATAAGAAAGGCAAGGAGAATGTAGTGGCCGATGCACTCTCACGAAGGTACGCTCTCTTAAATTCTCTTGATGCACAATTATTTGGGTTTTCACATTTAATTGAATTGTATGAGAATGATGAGGATTTTCGTGACCTATATGCAACGTGTGCGCATGGATCTTACATGCATTTCTTTAGGCATGATAATTATTTGTTCAAGTATGATAAATTGTGTGTACCCCGCTCTAATATTAGAGAATTGCTTGTGTTGGAAGCTCATGGAGGAGCCTTAAGTGGACACTTTGGTATCACCAAAACTTTGCATGCTTTGAAGTCTAAGTTCTATTGGCCACGAATGAAAGTAGATGTGACTAACATTGTGAATCGGTGCATTGCTTGTAAACTTGCCAAGTCCACATCTAAACATCATGCTATCTACATGCCTTTACCCGTTGCACAACACCCATGGATAGATTTATCTATGGACTTTGTTTTGGGTTTGCCTAAGTCTAAGAATGGCCATGATTCTATCTTTGTTGTGGTGGATCGTTTTTCCAAAATGGCCCATTTTATACCATGTTCGAAAACCCATGATGCCCCATATATTGCCTCTTTATTTTTCCAACATGTGGTGCGATTGCATGGAATGCCTAAAAGCATTGTGAGTGACCGGGACACTAAATTCTTGAGCCATTTTTGGCGAACTCTTTGGACGAAATTGGGAACTAAACTCCTCTTCTCCACCACGTGTCACCCTCAAACGGATGGCCAAACGGAGGTGGTGAATAGGACTTTAGGCTCTTTGCTTCGAATAATGATTGCTAAACATGGAGTGAAATGGGAAGATTGCATTGCGTTTGCTGAATTTGCCTATAATAATGCCTATCATTCTTCCATTGGATTTTCTCCTTTTGAGGTGGTTTACGGGTTCAAACCCTTAACCCCTCTTGATCTCTCACCTTTGCCTTTGAGTTCTCTTAAGTGTACAGATGGTGGTGCCAAGGCTGCAGCTGTTAAGAAACTTCATGAGTAAGTCCGCAAAAACATTGAAACCATGAACGACAAAGCAGTGGCCAAGCGCAATAAGGGCAAAGTTCCTACTTCCTTTGAGCAGGGTCAATGGGTGTGGCTTCACTGGAGCAAGGACCGCTTTCCGCGTGAACGCCAAAGCAAGCTAAGTCCACGAGGGGACGGACCTTTTCAAATTATCCGCCGTATTGACGCCAATGCTTATGTTCTAGATCTTCCAAGTGATTATGGGGGAATCAGCCGTACTTTCAACGTCAATGATTTGTCTTTCTACCCCGATGAAGAAGACCCTCAAGAAATGGATTCGAGGACGAATCCTTTCGAAGGGGAAGGAGTTGATGCGATCACGGACCCTTCAAAGACCACATTTGACAATCAAAATGTGTTACCTCAAGGTCCGATCACACGAAGCAAAGCAAGAGGCTTGTCCATATGGTTTGAAGGCAAAATGAGGGAGGAATGACCCATCAAATTCAAGGAAAAACCTTCTAGACTGATTTTTCATCGAGCCAAAGAAGACTCCGTGGCGTGATCACGGTTGGACCTAACCGTGATTCACGCCAGGAATATCTTGGCTAGCGTGATCACGTTACGTCCTTAACGTGAATCACGCTACCTACTGGAGTGATTCGAGTTTTGGAGCATCCTTACCGTGATCACGGTAAGGACTAACCGTGATCACGGTAAGCAATTTTGGCTAACGTTATTCACGTTTAGCCCTTAACGTGAATCACGTTAGCTACTGATCTGGTGCCGCATTTTGGGCTTCCAAGCCTATTTTTGTCTACTTGTATAAATAGCTGTTTGTTTCATTTTCTTAGGTAGTTTTAGACTTGAGTGATAATTTGTAAGTTGAGAGCACTCCTTAATTTATCACCTAGGTCCTTAAACTCAACACTTGTTCTTGGAGAAAGATTGCTTGAGTAGAGAACACTCCTCCCAATCTTCCTCCGGGAATTATCTTGTAATCAAACTGCTTCTTTTTGGTGACTGAAATCTACATGTATGTTTGCTTGCTGTTCTTGGTTTGAGTTCTACAAGTTGTGCATTTGTTCATCGCTTCCAATCCATCCATCTAGCATTAATCATCATTCCGGGTAATATTGTTTCTTTCCTTTTCTAATCTATTTCCGCTGCAAATCCGTGTCTTGTGTGTGAACTTACTGTCTTCCATTCAAATCTTGTTGTTAACTCCTTCGGCTAGATCCTCCTCAAGCTCCATATATCATTCGGCCTACTTACACTAGGCCGGATCATATCACGAGCTCAATAGTCAATAGGCTACTAAGCAATGACGTAGCAATTGGTCATGGCATGGTAAAACATGACTGTGCTGTGTTAGCCCTAATGAGATGAATGGGTGGGGGAAAGAGAGGCGAAACGATGAGGAGACGGAGTGGAGAGACCAGCACGCACTGTGATTGGCGACACCAGATGAACCAAGAAGGATTTATAATGCTGTAATTTCTGTAGGCTGATTGTTGGTTTTATTTGGCAAATTTGTCAAAAATGCATAAAGTTTCCTGTTAGTGGGGTAAATTACACGCAACCTTTGCTGCATTCTCCACCGAATTCGTCGGTACCAAATTGATCATTGTTTCCTTTTGATCCAGTCGAAATTTAATTCAAAGGGAGCGCAAAAAGCTATGATGGGTTCTATAAAACCAAATAAAATGCCAAAAACAATCCAATTTAAACTCTCTGCATGTAGAATTTCGAATTTCGACTAGAAAGATTTACACTTAATACAGAATCCGACACGTGGAAACAAAGACAATAAAATTCTACGCTCATTTTCCATGGTTATATACCTATCATGGTATTCTTGGGGAAGAAAAGAACCACATTTGCCCCAAAACAACTCCCGATGCTAGAGAAATAGGCATGGATGCAAAGCATTATTGAAGCGCAAAGGGCATTCCAATAAATATTAGTAGTACTGAAATGTACTATTAGAACTGAAACATCACCTAACAGTTTGAAATGAACAATCCATAAAATCCGATATGCAAACTTACCGAATCCGATAAGCTCACTGAAATACAGAATCCAATATGTTTTACTGAAAATATAGAACCCGATATACTTATAACTATATGATCCAATAAGCTCACTAAGACATCACACGAGAGAAGGCACCCAATGAGCAGCACAGCTAGGCAGGAAGGCATTACTGTAAAAATGAAACATAATTACGGTTAGCAGCAATATACTCAAAGAGGTATGCCAAAATAAGCATAAGTACCAAACCAAATGCAGTCAAATGAATCCAAAGAGTAATGATGACCATCACTAGGCAATTCTTCAAGGCAAATAAGTGAATAACTAGTACTACGGTAGAAGTGGTAAACAATGGCTAATGCAAAATTCATTGCGCTCATTTCAAATTGGAGGATCTCACAAATAAATTTGCTACTAAATAATTCCAGATGTTGCTGTAAAGACCTCAAATGTGACCTCAAATGTGAAGGGGGATGAAAGACCAAAAGGAGGATGATAGATTTGCCATTCAATCATCGAGCTAAACAATGGGGATTAAAAACTAACACTAACATTCTTATCAACAGCAATTTTAACAATTGACAAGGTACACTCGCAAACACAAGGATACATGTAATCATAGCATCATATTTTAGTCAGAATTAATTCTACCAATCACAATGTATGCACCACTAATTCAGTGATACTAAAAGACATGCAGATTATACTAGAGAAGGGAGATCAACACAGGATATCAAAGTGATTACCTGAATTAATCAGTCTTCGACCCTGTGAAAGGACTCCACAAAAGTATTACTTACGGGCAGAAGATCTTCTTCTAGGTCAGGGAGCCGCATCTCATTGTAAGCAACCATGTAAACCAGCCTGGATTGACATGTTACTTCTTTACCAGACAACTTGTCAGTGGCCTCTAAGGTTATGAAGTAAATTTGAAACAAAGGCTGGCAAAACAGATTTGCCTTCTTGACCTTTGAAAACTTCAGATCTGAACCCTACAAAAGCAGAAAATAAAAAGGAATAGTGCAACAATTAATCAGCATGTATGTGAGTGAATTAATAGGAAATAAATATATTAACGAAAATCAAATCAACCGTCATGAATTTGTGACATTCGACAGCACCCATGCCGAGCTTTGAAATCAAGGGAACAAATTTGTTGAATTTAGGTTTTCTTTGAAAGATGGGATCCTTCTGGGTCTGCCCCTCAGGATATATAACGAAAAATCCATGAGACAACAATTTATCTGGGCGCTCCTTTGGGTCGGGGACGTTGAAATACTAATCAATTGCGCCACCACATGAGAGAAAAAAAGCAATTACAATACGTACAATTACAAACTGGGAATTCTAAAAAAAAAAAAAAAGAAGCAGCAAAAAATAAATATTATGAACGTACGTTGTTTTTCGCAGCGGAACTGAGATATCGTTCGACTTCCTGTTTCTCGTTCGGATCAGTCGCAAGCCCAATCAACCTCTCGTGATAAATTGGACGCGTTAGACCCATGTCCCAAGATTGCTTAAATGATTCGTCAGATTTCAACCGGTTGTTTGCATTGGGGATAATACCTCTGGTTATGAGCCCGTCCAGAGTAATTCCAACCCTCACATTTAATTCCGGGGGACATCGAGAGTTAGCATCTTTAATCAACTTCAGCATTTCCCCAAAAGACGGCGGTGGCGTTGGCGTTGGCGTTGGCGGTGGCGGTGGCGTCTCCGCTGACTCCCGAGGCCTCTTTCCCCCTTCTTGTTCCCCTTTAACATCAGCCTCTTCAAGATCGGAAACCCTAGCCCCCTTCTCCTTTTCTTTTAGTACTACTGTTTGTTTCTTTTTATCCTTTTTATTTTCTCTTGCGAGAGGTCAAATTCCTCGAAACGATTTTGATCATCGCATCTTTACCAAATACGGAGTACCAAAATAGGTCGGTCACTTTTTCGCTTTTTGCTATTTTCCATTTGGTCCTTCAATAAATCAAGAAATTACATTAAAAACCTTGTACTTTACAAAATACTAGTATATTTTTTTGGCTGTTAGTTGAACTAAAATGGATAGAATTTAGCCACATAAATTGGGATTTTTTAATGCCAAAAACAAGTTCAATAATGATCGTTGGGTTGTACTTGTAGGGGTCGAGTCGGCTCGGATTGGATATTTTTTACAACTGAAATAATTTGGTCGAATTTAGTAAGCGAGACCTCACACAGTACTGAGTACTCATGAATTTCCCATTTATATGCATGTTATCTCAAAAACTCACCTACCTTTTCTGTTCATACTTCATTAGCTTTGGTTTTAGATGAGTTTTACTTTCTTTCACCTGTACGATGGACAGTGGACACCATAGCGTTTTTTTAAGAAAATATTTACACAAATATTCTTATTAGCTGATGTTTTTAGGAATAATTTTTGTTAAAATTTATCAAATTAACTCATTTTTTTGTAAATTATATCTTCATTTATGTTGTTTTCTTGATTGTCTTTAAGCTAGCTTGTGATTTGTTGTAGAAGAAAAAACTAATGGGTATATTTATAAGAATTACCTAAATCAAAAATTCTAGTTCAAAGGAGTATCACCTTCATCTTTTTTTATCCCCTAACAGAACCTTACCTGAACCAACTACAACCCCCGAATAATTCAGGATTAGCAGGGAGAAAGGTTTCAACAAGAAGGCAAGACTGTAGCCACTGGTGTCTTCCTGATGCATGGAATGAGCTGATATATGCCACTTTGGCTTTTCAATAGCTGGTATAATCAATGCGCCATTTTCTTGAAGTTTTTCTTCTTTTTTCTCTTGTAGTGGACATGTATATTCTTAATTCGTTGTGTAATGCCATTCATGATGTGTGCAAGTTTTGCAACTAATGTTCTTTTACATGCATGCTTCTTGTCAAGCTTTGTAATGTTTTGGTTTAATATACTTTTTGATCGCGGAGTTTGTCCATAAATTCCGAATACTCCCTCCGAGCTCCAATAATTGTCATTTTCTCTAAACAACAACTAAATGAGATTAATGTTGAGATAAATTATGTAATTCTCATTTTGCATAGAAAAAAGTTTGTTGATGAAAACAAATCATTGATGGTCAAGCAGAGAAAATATATTACGGGTAACCTACTGTGGTGATGGTCACTTGTTTTCTCCATTTGGACATCTTTGTCTTTATGAAACTAAATCCAGTTCTTTTTCAGACAAAGTAAAAAACTAGTTGATTAACTATTTTGACCCACTCATTCTTGTCACCCATCTAGATACTACTATGGCTACACCATATGTACCTTGGTTGGTAGTTTGAGTCCATATACATGCACCAGCGCAGCTGTACCTACTCAAAGTTTTGTCCTATCATGTTTCTGGTTTTAACTTTTAATCGCATCTTCTTTTTTTCTTGTTTTAGTTGCTATACATAAGGGTGTCAAAACGGGACCGGTCCCGTAGACCCGTCCCGGACCCGAGGTCTCGGGTCGGGTATGGGACCAATTTTTGGTCCCGTTTTGAGTCGGGACCGGGTCTGGTCCCGACCCGAAATTTTTCGGGTCTGCCGGGACGGGACCGGGTCTGGACCCGGATAAATTAAAAAACCCTAACCATCTTTCCCTTCTTCGTTTCTTCCCTTCTCCTCCAGCACACCCACACCCACACCACAACAAATCAAACTTTTCCTCAGATCTGCAACACTACAAATCAACAAAAGAAAAAAAAAAAACCAAAAAGCTCCCTGCAATTAATCAATCCCAAAATCAAAAATCCATCCTCTGCAAAATCAAACCCACATCATCTAGACCAAAAATCGAGCCACCTCCAATCATCTCACTCTCGGTGCCTCCACAACCCAATCAAACCACCACAACCCAGCCAAGCCACCAAATCAACCCAATCAAACCATCCTCCTCGCCGCACCCCACTGCCGCTGGCTAACCACCGCCAGCCCAAATTGACAGCCATAGCCAAAGATAAGAAAATGGTGCAGAGGAAAGAAAAAAAAAGGAAAGAAGAAAAGAAAAAGGAGAGAGCAAGGTAATGGTGCAGATGAAAGAGAAAAAGGAAAGAAAAAAACAAAGGAAAGAAAAGAAAAAGGAGAGAGCGAGCCCAACCCAAGAAAAAAGAAAAAGAAAGAAAAAAAAAGGGAATTTTTTCCCGGGTCCAGTTTTCCCGGGTCTGGACGCGAGACCCGGGTTCTTACACGGGCCGGGACCGGGACCAATTTCTGGTCCCGTTTTTTTCCGGGACCGGGTCTGGTCCCGACCCAAAAATCTCAGGACTGGCCGGGTCCGGGACCGGGTCCGGCCCGCAGTCCCGTTTTGACACCCCTAGCTATACCTGTATGAGATTGAACTAGCTCTTTGATTGGATATGCTGGATTAACTAGTTATTACAACCACGGAATTGATACTTGTACACACAAATTTCTCCGCGACAGGAGAAAATTACACGTGTCAAATTACAAAATGTTGGATGTAGAGTAAAAGTGGCTTTTCTTCTCTTGATTCCTCTGATTAATGAATCAGTCTTCACTCCGGATTTGGATTTGGATTTGAATGTAATGGATGACGGATTGGCCTTGAATCAGCTTGTAATCCGTGATTGATTTGAGAAGAAACCGGCCTTGAATCAACTTGTGGCTTCGATTTGGATTTGAGTTTGATGGATGACGAATTGGCCTTGAATCAGCTTGTAATCCGTGGTTGATTTGAGAAGAAACCGACCTTAAATCAGTTTGTGGCTTCGATTTGGATTTGAGCTTGATGGATAACGGATTGGCCTTGAATCAGCTTGTAATTCGTGGTTGATTTGAGAAGAAACTGTTAGCCCAAGGGCAACTTACTCTTGTTTTGATGATTTTAGACACACAAACTAATTAATATACTAATGCAATTTGAAGTTAAAGTGTGTGTAGTTTGCGATCGAACGCATAAGAGGCAACAAATCATGATATCGCAAGTTAGAAGATCAAGTGTACATTAGGGATATTATCATGTAAGTATGATTCTAATTAGCACTTGATTTATGTTCAAAATACCTCAAGAAATAAATGTCAAAAGGGTTTATGCAAAAACAAGCTTTGAAAAATGTTTTTGAAAATCGTATGAGTTTTAAAACAGAAGGAAACGTGAATCACGTTTAGATCTTAACGTGAATCACGTTAAGCATTTTCTCTTAACGTGATCACGGTAAGCCTTAACGTGATCACGTTAAGGTTTGTGTCAAAATCGTCAATCTCTCCAGTAGGTAACGTGAATCACGTTAAGGGGTTAACGTGATCACGGTAAGCTACCGTGATCATGGTAAGACCCTACCGTGAATCACGTTAAGGTGTAACGACTAGTTTTTCAAAACAAGCTGAAGGAGCGTGTCCTTACCGTGATCACGGTAAGAAACAGACAAACTCCAACAACTACTTTGTCCACTTAAAATAGTTATTTTTGACTCCATACTCTCTTGTCCGAACCTCCCTTGATCATACACTATAAATACTCATCTTAGATGAGTTAGACAATAACAAGAAACACAAGAACATAATCATAAACTCAAGAAAGCTCTCATCCTTTTTCAAAGCCAAAATCTGAATTTTTGCAAAGCTTACAAATTCAAATTTTCATAACGTAAGCTTCACTCATCCGATTTTACTCATTCTTGCGTCTATCTTTCAAGTAAGTGTTAAGCTTTCTACTGAGGTATTCTTGTTCATTTATTGGTGTTGATTATTGAATCATACATAGTTTATTTGTACACCAATTTGTGTTGCCATTTAACAATTCTCTTGTTAAGTAATCTTGATTGTAATAGGTTGTGATTGAGCCCGGAAAAATCACATTGTAAGGTTTATTGGATGAGCCCGCAAAAACCAAGGTGAAAGGTTTATTGGTTGAGCTCGGAAAAACCAAGGTGTAAGGTTTGAGTTGAACCCGTAAAAACTCAAGGTAAATAACGAAGTGGTCGTTGTTCAAAATCCTAAGAGGAGGACTCTTAGGTAGTGGAGTACAATTCATTGAGGAATTGGAACCACTGTATATCCTTGTATTTTTACATTCTATTTCCGCACTCATATTTTCTTACATTTTGTGTTAGAATTTTTATTTGCCTATTCACCCCCCCTCTAGGCCGTTTTATCAATTGGTAGCGGAGTCAGGTTGCTTGTTTTGTAGGTTTAATCGCCTCAAGTGAAAGATCAAATGACTCAAGAGGGATTATATGTTGCACTCAACCGTCCTCCATTCCTTGATGGGAACAACTATTTGCAATGGAAGATAAAGATGATAGCCTTCCTAGGTGGACAAGATCAAATCATGCTAGATTGTGTTCTACATGGATTTGAAACTCCCATGGAACCAGCTGCTGAAGATGGATCAACAAAACCTCTTCCTTTTGATAAGTGGCCAGCTGGATCAGTTTCAAGAAAACAAAGTGAAGACAAGGCAAGGTATGCTTTATTTTGTTCAATTTCTCAAAACGAATTTAATCGTGTTAGTGCTTGCAAATTGTCCAAAGATGTTTGGGAAACCTTGGAGACGGCACATGAAGGCACTCCTCAAGTTAGAACCATTCGACTCAACACACTCAAACGTGAGTATGAATTACTAGGTATGAAGAGTGGTGAGTCTATTTATGATTTAAGCACTAGAATTTAAAATATTTACAATACTATGGGAACTCTTGGATGGACTCCTAGTGATGAGGAGATGGTAAGAAAACTTCTTAGTATTTTACCTAACTCTTGGAATGCCAAGACTTCTATTTTTAATGAACTTGAAAAGAAACCTACCTTCTCTCAACTTGTTGGCTCTCTTACGGCATTTGAGTACAAACTCAAAATGGGTGAACCGGAAGTGCAAAAAGTCAAGAGCAACAATGTAGCATTCGTTAGCAAGGCTCAAGGAGATGAGGAAGACATTGAGTCCTTAGCTCTCTTTGCTAGAAATTTCAAGAAATTTTGGCACAACAACGAGAAGAAGCAAAGGTATCAAGGTGAGCATCCTAACACTTCTAAATCCAAATTTAAAAATGATAGTGTTGTTTGTTTTGGATGTGAAAAGCCAGGACATGTCAAGAGTGAATGTCCTAACCTTGAGAAGAAGAAAAGGTTTGAGAAAAGAGGCTCTAGAGAAGGAAAGGATTCCCGTAGGTATCCAAGAAGAGCTCTAAAAGCTACAACTTGGGATGATGATAGTGAAGAAGAAAGCAATCAATCCCAATCGGAAGAAGAAGAAGAGATATCCAACCTATGCTTCTTTGCCAATGAAGATGACTCTTCCGATGAAGACACCGAATTCTCCCTCATGGCTAAGGAAGATAGCGACAATGATTCGGTTAGTGAAAATAATTATTCTTTTGATGAATTGCAAAATGCTTTTAATGATCTAGGTACACAATTTCAAGGCATGTGTAGGAAAAATGCAAAACTTGTTAAAGAACTAGATAACCTCAAAAATGATATTAGTGAGCTAGAAGAGCTAAATAAAGGGTTAACTAGTGAAAACCAATTACTTGAAGATGTATGCAATAAACTCAAAAATGAAAATGCTATTTGTAAGACTTGTGCAAACTCTAGTAAAGAAGTAGCTCTCTTAAATGAAAAGATTAAAACTCTTGAAGCTACTTTAGCTAAATTTATTCAAAGTGCACAAAGTCAACAAGATTGCTTAAATGATCAAAAGACTAGTGGTGATAGAAGAGGTATTGGATTTAATCATTCTACTAGCATGAGTAATCCTAAAACTACTTTTGTTAAGGCACATACTTATAACTATGCTAGCTCTTCAAATCACTCACTTGATAGACCTTTGTATAAATGTAGCTATTGCAATAAAAATGGTCATTTGTCATATTTTTGCTACATTCGTAGAGGTGATATTTATGCAAGACAAATGTGGGCTAAAAAGAATACATTTGGTAAGAAAGGACCCAAACAAGTTTGGGTTCCTAAAACTAACTAATTTGTTTTGTAGATGTGCCAAAAACCCCATGCAAATAAATGGTACTTGGATAGCGGGTGTTCGAGGCACATGACGGGTGATAAGTCGAAATTCACCCATTTGAAGGAAGAAGATAGAGGGAATGTTCGATTTGGAGATAACCTTAAATGTAAAGTTTCAGGCATCGGTAAAGTTGGTCATTCTCCCTCTATTGAACATGTTTTATTTGTGCATGGTTTGAAATTTAATTTATTGAGCATTAGTCAATTGTGTGACAAAGATTTAATTGTGATTTTTACTTCCACTAATTGTGAAGTAAGAAATGTTTTCACACGTGATTTAATCTTCATGGGTAATCGAGTTGGAAACATTTATATGATTGATTTAAATGATATTCCTAACAATGATCATACATGCTTAAGTGCTTTTGTTGATAATTCATCTATTTGGCATAGAAGACTTGTGCATGTAGGAATGGAAAACATTGCAAAGCTGTCTAGGAAAGAGCTTGTGAGAGGCTTACCTAAGATGAAGTTTGAGAAGGAAGGTTTGTGTAATGCATGTCAATATGGGAAGCAAATTAAGAGCTCCTTCAAACCTATCAAATCCGTTTCAACTTCAAGGCCACTACAACTCCTACATCTTGACTTATTTGCTCCTATGAGAACGGTAAGTGTGGGAGGTAAGAGTTATATTTTTGTTATTGTGGATGATTTCTCTAGATTTACTTGGGTTATCTTCTTGGCTCATAAAAATGATGCATGTGAAAAATTCAAACAACTTTGCAAACGTATTCAAAATGAAAATGGATCCAAAATTTTGAGAATTAAAAGTGATCATGGTGGTGAATTTGAAAATGGCATGTTTCAAGATTTTTGCAATGAAAATGGTATTTTTCATAATTTTTCTTGTCCTCGCACTCCTTAACAAAATGGGGTAGTTGAAAGGAAAAATAGAACGTTGCAAGAAACGGCTAGAACTCTTTTAAATGAGCATAATACACCAAAACATTTTTGGGCCGAAGCCGTTGCAACCGCATGTCATGTTTTAAATCGTGTTCTAATTCGACCATTGCTTAATAAAACTCCTTTCGAATTATGGCATGATAAGAAACCCACCATTGCATACTTTAGAGTCTTTGGATGTAAATGTTTTATTCTTAACATCAAAGATAATTTGGGCAAATTTGATGCAAAGTCGGATGAAGGTATTTTTCTTGGTTATTCTACTACTAGTAAAGCATATAGAGTTTATAATAAAAGAACTTTAGTTGTAGAAGAATCCATGCATATTGATTTTGATGAATCTAATCCTTTTGAAAGTGTGAAAAAGATAAATAGTGATATAGAAGAAGATTTTGGAAGCCTTCAAGTCATTCCTCCTTCACTAGATACTCTAGAAATTCAAGAGGAGAAAGAACCGGAAGAAGAGGTGCTTGAGGAGAGAAATGATGTAGATAATCAAAATGATCAAGGCCCCTCAAGTTCCAAACCTTGGAAAATCATGGAAGCACATCCACAAGAGCAAATCATAGGTAATATCCATAGCAAAGGTATTGCTACTCGCTCTTCTCATAGAAATTTGAATGATCATCATGCATTTGTTTCTCAATTTGAACCTAAGAAATTTGATGATGCCTCACATGATGAATATTGGATGATTGCCATGCAAGAGGAACTAAATCAATTTGAGCGTAACTGTGTTTGGAAATTAGTTCCTAGGCCTAGCAACCATACTATCATTGGCACCAAGTGGGTTTTTCGAAACAAACTTGATGAATCGGGAAATGTTATTAGGAATAAAGCTAGATTGGTAGCCCAAGGGTATAACCAACAAGAAGGTATTGATTTTGACGAAACATTTGCCCTGGTTGCTAGACTTGAATCTATTCGCATGTTATTAGCATTTGCATGTTTTAAGAACATGAGTTTATTTCAAATGGATGTAAAAAGTGCATTTTTAAATGGTTACATCATGGAAGAAGTGTATGTGAAACAACCTCCCGGTTTTGAAGATTCTAAATTTCCTAACCATGTTTTTAAATTGGAAAAGGCTTTATATGGTCTTAAACAAGCTCCTAGAGCTTGGTATGATCGTTTGAGTCAATTTTTATTGAAAAATGGTTTTAAAATGGGAAAAATTGATTCTACACTCTTTACTAAACATGATGGTAATCATATGATAATTGTGCAAATTTACGTTGATGATATAATATTTGGTGCTACTAACGATTCTTTGTGCAAGGAGTTTGAAAATTGTATGCATAGTGAATTTGAGATGAGCATGATGGGAGAATTAACATTCTTCCTTGGACTTCAAATTCGACAATCTAAAGAAGGTATTTTCATCAACCAAGCAAAATACATCAAGGATCTCCTCAACAAATATGGATACAAAGATGTCAAGGAGAGTCCTATTCCTCTTAGTCCATCCGTCAACCTTGACAAAGATGAAGATGGTAAAGATGTAGATATTACTCTATATCGAGGTATGATCGGAAGTCTCCTATATTTAACGGCAAGTAGACCGGATATAATGTTTAGTGTTTGTCTAATTGCTCGTTTTCAATCTTGTCCTAAAGAGTCTCACTTGCTTGCTTTGAAAAGAATTTTCAAATATTTGAAAGGTACTTCTAAATTAGGTCTTTGGTACCCAAAAGGGTCTAGCATTGATTTAATTGGCTATACCGATTCAGATTTTGCCGGCTCTAAAACCGATAGGAAAAGCACTAGTGGTTCATGTCAATTTTTAGGACAATCTATGGTTTCTTGGTCTAGTAAGAAACAAAATTCGGTTGCTATTTCTACTACGGAAGCTGAATATATTGCTGCCGGATCTTGTGTATCTCAAATCCTATGGATGAAACAAACCTTAGAAGATTTTGATCTTAAGTTTTGTAAAATTCCTATCTTTTGTGATAATCTAAGTGCTATTCAATTGACCAAGAATCTTATTTGCCACTCACGAACCAAGCATATTGATATAAAACATCATTTTATTCGTGATCATTTGGCTAAAGGGGACATTATGCTTGAATTTGTTGGTACTAACAATCAGCTTGCAGACATTTTCACCAAAGCTCTTGCCAAAGAACGTTTTGTGGAACTAAGACATGAAATCGGTATTTGCAATCCATTTGAGTAAGGTTTTGGTTATCCTTTCTTTATTTTGACATTTATCTTTGGATTAGATAATCATTTGATGTTTTGGATTTGATCTTTGCTTGCTCCTTTCTTTACTCCTTGTATGATCCTTTTTGGCCTTCCTTATTGTACTTACCCTTTTTGCTAATGACAAAGGGGGAGAATAAGTTAAGGGGAAGATGGGGAGATAAGTAAGATTAAGGGGGAGCAAAACTTTTGAAATCTTTGCTATGCTCTATGTGCACTAATATTTTATGTAGGGGGAGCATTCATTTGGCAAAGATAGGAGATGTAAGTTTACTCCTTTTATCTTTAATTTCAATTGCAAGCATAAATATGTTTTGTTTTTAGTTTGTGGTTGTCATCATCAAAAAGGGGGAGATTGTTAGCCCAAGGGCAACTTACTCTTGTTTTGATGATTTTAGACACACAAACTAATTAATATACTAATGCAATTTGAAGTTAAAGTGTGTGTAGTTTGCGATCGAACGCATAAGAGGCAACAAATCATGATATCGCAAGCTAGAAGATCAAGTGTACATTAGGGATATTATCATGTAAGTATGATTCTAATTAGCACTTGATTTATGTTCAAAATACCTCAAGAAATAAGTGTCAAAAGGGTTTATGCAAAAACAAGCTTTGAAAAATGTTTTTGAAAATCGTATGAGTTTTAAAACAGAAGGAAACGTGAATCACGTTTAGAGCTTAACGTGAATCACGTTAAGCATTTTCTCTTAACGTGATCACGGTAAGCCTTAACGTGATCACGTTAAGGTTTGTGTCAAAATCGTCAATCTCTCCAGTAGGTAACGTGAATCACGTTAAGGGGTTAACGTGATCACGGTAAGCTACCGTGATCACGGTAAGACCCTACCGTGAATCACGTTAAGGTGTAACGACTAGTTTTTCAAAACAAGCTGAAGGAGCGTGTCCTTACCGTGATCACGGTAAGACCTTACCGTGATCACGTTAAGAAACAGACAAACTCCAACAGCTACTTTGTCCACTTAAAACGGTTATTTTTGACTTCATACTCTCTTGTCCGAACCTCCCTTGATCATACACTATAAATACTCATCTTAGATGAGTTAGAAAATAACAAGAAACACAAGAACATAATCATAAACTCAAGAAAGCTCTCATCCTTTTTCAAAGCCAAAATCTGAATTTTTGCAAAGCTTACAAATTCAAATTTTCATAACGCAAGCTTCACTCATCCGATTTTACTCATTCTTGCGTCTATCTTTCAAGTAAGTGTTAAGCTTTCTACTGAGGTATTCTTGTTCATTTATTGGTGTTGATTATTGAATCATACATAGTTTATTTGTACACCAATTTGTGTTGCCATTTAACAATTCTCTTGTCAAGTAATCTTGATTCTAATAGGTTGTGATTGAGCCCGAAAAAATCACATTGTAAGGTTTATTGGTTGAGCCCGCAAAAACCAAGGTGAAAGGTTTATTGGTTGAGCCCGGAAAAACCAAGGTGTAAGGTTTGAGTTGAACCCGTAAAAACTCAAGGTAAATAACGAAGTGGTCGTTGTTCAAAATCCTAAGAGGAGGACTCTTAGGTAGTGGAGTACAATTCATTGAGGAATTGGAACCACTGTATATCCTTGTGTTTTTACATTCTATTTCCGCACTCATATTTTCTTACATTTTGTGTTAGAATTTTTATTTGCCTATTCACCCTCCCCTCTAGGCCGTTTTATCAGAAACCGGCCTTGAATCAGCTTGTGGCTTCGATTTGGATTTGAGCTTGATGGATGGCGGATTGGCCTTGAATCAGCTTGTAATCCGTGGTTGATTTGAGAAGAAACCGGCCTTGAATCAGCTTGTGGCTTCTCCTTCTTTCTTGAGAGTGATTTACTTCGACTCTTGATCTTCGCAGCACTTCTTCTTTCTAGAGATCTCCCTCTTCCAAAAATCTCCTCCTAAATCCTTCAATAAGCCTCATATTTATAGGCCCATAAGGGCAATTTTGGAATTGAAGAAATGACACGTGTCTTCATCTCATTGGTCTGATTATTTAACTAATTTAATATTTAATTAAATTAACAAATGTATATGAGATGGGCTTCTTCATGGGCTTTAATGAATGGGCTCCTAATTAAGCTTCATGGGCTTTGATAAATGGGCTTCTAATTAAGCTTCACGGGTTTTGATAAATGAGCTTCTAAACAAGCTTCGTGGGCTTTGATAAATGAGCTTCTAAACAAGCTTCATGGGCTTTGATAAATAAACTCGATCGAATATTTTTTAAATGGACCGCAATTTTGATGTCTACAATACTCTTTGCTTTTCATGACATTATCTTTAGCCACTTAATAAAGTGTCAATTGGTTTTTCCTACTTGTGTCAACTGTATGGATTCAACGGCTGATGCTCCCCTTTCTCCTTCCAAAATTTTCTTGTTTGCTGTTTCTACAAGTATTGATTGTATGCAAATGATTTGGTTATCAGTTCTATACCATTAATCTCTAGTTGCTTATCCTCCCTCATTTCTTATTTTCCTGCAATTTAGTGGATGTGCATTTCATGCAAGGTTGTCCCTGTAATTCTTTTTCCTATTTATTCTCTTTTTAGTTTTTATGTGTGAATCTAAAGCCCAATGGTCATTAATGATGTACTTTACCACTTTTCATAGACTGTACATGGATAAATCTATATTATTGGTGTTAACTCATTTACTGTTTCCTGCTCTTATGTCATCATTTAGAAGAAGTAATTGAGCTCAAGAATAAGTTCTCAAATCCAAGGCGTTCAACCTTGGAAGACTCTGACAGTGGTCAAGTTGAAGATGTAGATGTTTTTCCGAATGATGAAATGTTACTGGTAATTGGCATCATGCTTTCTGTCTTAGTGACTCTGTTTCCATCACATTGAACTAATAAAGCTGTCTTATTTGCTGATGGTAGATGTATTAAATTTTGTTGATTTCAGATATCCAATTGTTTGTTCAGGATTATTTTTCATCTAATTTCAGGCTTTCAGTGAAAAGGGCAATGTCAAGCGGATGTAGCCCGACACATTTAATCTTCAACATCGTGGCACAATTGGTAAATCTGTTGGAAAACTGAGATTTAATGATACAATGTCTGACTTTATTGTCTGCTGCGCACATGACCATGTGCTATACTTCAGGTTCGTTTGCTTTAGCTTTGTGGTATCCTGACCCCTGACTGGGTATTTGTTTCAGGATTTTGCATCAATTTGCCCCTGTAAATTCTATTATTTAATTTGGTTATGATTATAACCCCCAAATTACATTTGCAGTGACTGAGTAATTGTGCACTCAGCTTGTGCTTATAAAATTCCCAAATGCACCAGGACTGCAGCAGGCACACCACTGGTTCAGGTATTCTCAATTCTTGTATTCTTCAGATTTTTATCACATAGTTTGATGTCTTATGGTTGCCTACATCTTTGCTTTGCTGGAGAGATCTTATCTTTATCTGAAGGGGAAAGAATAACTTCGATCATTCCTGTGAGTGAGTTTACCGAAGATCAGTTTTTAGTGATGCTCACAACCAGTGGATATATAAAAAAAAAGCACCCTTGAATTTGTTCTCAGCCATACGCTCATCGGGAATCATAGCCATTCAATTGGTTTGCCTTTTCATTCTGCTGTTGTATTTGGTGACGTGGTTCATTGAAAGTGGGTGCACTCTTATTCTCCTATTGTTGACACATTAGGTTCCTGGTGATGAGCTTAAGTGGGTCTGCTGTTGTATGAACGATGATCTTGTGGCCATGGCTTCACAAAATGGAAAGGTCATCCTCAGTACCTGTGAGAAAGTAAATTAACTTTGCGGCATTTGCAGTCTTGCCGTAGAAACCATGTGAGGAAGGCTCGCCTAGGGCCTTTTATAGTAGCTTTAATATGGGACAAAAGAAAGATCCATCATTTCTTTTTGTTGCACCTTGTCCTTTCTTTTTGTTGCCAGATGTTGCAACCAGAGAATTAAACTGTACCAATCAGGAAAATGGTTTAGTTAGAAAAAAGTTGGTGAAAGCATGTTGAAAATTGAAAAGCCATGAAATTGATTGGGAGTCAGTAGGTGTGGTATTGTGAAATGGATTGTATTGCTGCTGTTAGCCTGTTGAACAGAAGCTGACAAATTTCAGATAGCTTATCATTGTAAGTCTGTGATGAAAGTTCGTATGCTTATAAAGTATTATGGTTAATGGATCTTTCTGATTCTAGAGCCAACCTTAAGTTGGCTGGACCATAACCTCTTTTTGCATGCGTTAGTTTTGTTTTTAATTTGGAGATGTGCACATCCTGCAAGTATCCTCTCTGTAGTATTACTCTCAAGTTTTACCAATGTTTTTGTTGAGTCTTTGGGAAAACGCAAGCAAAGGCACCTATACCTTGGGTTTGGATTGGCACCTCATCTTTTTTTCATCTTTAAATGGTACTCGTACGTAAATGTTTGATCACATTTGGTACCTGCGGTCATTTCCGTTGACAATTTGCCGTTATGTAGCTTACGTGGCGTGACACGTCATCATATTTGATGACATGGCATGCCACGTCAGCATTAATTTAATATTTCTTTTCTTTTTTCTTTTTTTTTTCTTTTCTTCCTTTTCTTTTCTTTTTTTCTTTTTCTTTCTTTTTCTTTCCTTTTCTTTCTTTTTCTTTCTTTTTCTTTTCTTCTTTCTTTCTTCTCTTCCACGAACTCACTCTCTTTTTCTATTTTTCCTTTTCTTTCTCTCTTTGGCTGCTGCAACCCTCTTTTCCTTTTCTTCCTTTTCTTTCCTCCTTGTTGCAGGCCTCTCTCTTCCTCTCTTTTCTTTCTTATTTCTCGATGGGGCCAAGCAGTAGGGGTTTGGTTTGGATTTGGGGTTTCTTGGTGTTTGATTTTTTTGTAGTGGCTGGATATTTTTGGTTGATTGTGGTGGCTGTTTTGGTGGTGGTTGGTGGTTTGGGTGGTTCGGGTGTTTGGCAGTGGTAGTTGGGTGGTTCGGGTGAGGTGGATTTGTGGTTTGCGATGGTTTTGATGGTGGTTTGGATGTGGTCAGGATTCAGCGAGGAGATGAGCAGCGGCGGCGACAGAGAGGAGATCGGGTTGGTGTGGCCGTGGAGGGGTTGGTGTGGCCGTGGTGGGTTGGTGTGGCCGTGGAGGAGATCGTGGTGTTGTTGCTGGCCGGCGATGGAGTCGGGAAGAAGAAGAGAGAGAAGAGAAAAAAGAAATGAAAGGAAAGAAAAAGGAAGAAAAGAAAAAGGAAAGAAAAAAAAAGGAAAGGAAGAAAGAAAAAAAGAAAAAGGAAGAAAAGAAAAAGGAAAGAAAAAAAAAGGAAAGAAAATAAATAAAAAAAAGGAAAAAAAGAAATATTAAACTAATGCCTACGTGGCATGCCACGTAGGCTACATAACGGCAAAATGGTGACGGAAACGGCCGCAGGTATCAAATGTGATCAAACATTTACGTACGAGTACCATTTAAAGACGAAAAAAAGATGAGGTGCCAAATAAAGTCCAAACCCAAGGTACAGGTGCCTTGGCTTGCGTTTTCCCTTGAGTCTTTAGCTACTACCACTTTTATATTCTTTTATGTAGCATGCTTTTGCATCACACTCATGTAATCTGTTTCCTTGTTTTTATGAACTCAGATTCGAGCACAGGCCAGAAACACCCGAGGGGGAGTGGCTATGAGAATGAGGGATGGTGATAAGATGGCAAGCATGGACATAATACCTACTGCCTTGTGGAAACACATGGAGATGGTGTCAGATGATCCTAAGAACGAGTAATTTCTTAGATATTTTGCTGTTGTCCACATGTATTATTTAATCATGGTATCAGCTTTGAATGCTTGGTTATTTTGAAAGGTTCCATTATCTGACAGGAAAGGACTGATCTGTGAACAGATTGGTTCTAGTTGAACTCGATTTTGGGATTGCGCTGACTTTAAGCATCCTGTCATGATTCCCCATATCATGTCTCTGGTTAATGCCTCGGCTGAAAGTGTTAAATTCTACAAACTTAACGCTGTTAGAATTTTTCATTTTGATATAATATTTTTATACATTAAAGTTGGCATTGCATGAGCCTGCGCAGTCTTTTTAAAATTATGAATATGATTTTGGTCCTTTGGGTGTATTCTGGTGTTTATCCTGCACAATCCACGCATTGCATTCTTATATGTTTTTATATAGTTCTCATTTCTTTTAGCAATTTTTCAATTATCACCACTCTTCACAGTATATTTATATTGTTTACACTATTCTGATTGTTAATTTGCAAAAGAATACAATCTTGTTTAGTCTGAATATGCATTGGAAGATAATCTTGTGGGACTAGAAGTTCTGGATCTTGGATGATTAGAACAGGTCAAGCTTGAGTCATTTCATAATTTATAGGTTTCACGCTGTACATGTACAGTTCTGGTCTCCAGCTATGCTGGAGCTGAGGTGCGTTTACATCTTAGGACTAAATTGTCTTGTTGACCCTTTATGTTTATTTTTCCCCTCAAGATCTCATTTTTTGTTGTTGTTTAGTATTTCTTTCCTGGAGGATTAAACATTTAGATTGAGATTGGTTCAATTTTTGTTTGTATTTGTTAAAATGATGTCCTTATTGTCTTTAACAGCAGTGACAAGAACAGAGGCCCATGGTTGTTGTTTGTGTCTGAGAGTGGTTACGGGAAACGGGTTCCCTCAGCAGCTTCAAATTATCTTCTTTAAAGAGAGTTGGTTTAATTGGTTATAAGGTAACACGACTATTCTATTTAACTCTCTTTTTTCCCCGGAGATTTAGTTGTAAACTTTGAACTATTCAGTTTGTTTTGAACCTTGACATTTTTCTCTCCTCTGTTTTCCTGTTCTCTGCGGAGGATCGGTTGGTGGCAGTCTTTGTAGCAGGTAGTGTTATTTTGGTTATGGTTTTCAGAAGGTTCTTATATTATACTATGATTGATTGGTTACACTTTTTTCCTGATTCTTGATAATTTATCTCCATGTAGAGGATGGTGAAAGTGACGAGCAAGTTGTTCTGGTGAGCCAAAGTGGCACAATCAATAGAATCAAAGTTAGGGCCATTTCAATACAGTCGCGATTTGCAAGGTATGTTATAATAATGATTTAGCTGTCCAAACATTTATGGTGGCTTTCATTCCGGTTTATTCTCAAATCGATGCTGTCGTTGTCATCAGGGGAGTCATTTTGATGCGGCTGGAGCATGCAGTCAAGATTCAATCGGCATCCTTGATTTCTGCCGCTGATCCTGAGCCTGCTGATGAGTTAACCGATGCAAGTTTGCCAGTAGAAGGTATAGAAGCTGAACAACCTGCAATCCTTTCAGAGGAGCTTATGACTGTCATTTTTTGGGCCACTCATACACTGAGGCTAAGAAATTAAGATAGATTCGTGTCCATGTATATTGGTTGTTTATTTTAGGGTCCTTAAATTCTATGGAAATCCTCTAAAGCTTACATAAATTGATAGAATTGATTTTAACTAAAATATGATGTATGTTGCCTGAGAAAATTTTCTAAATCTGGCACCATGGATGTTGGATGACGATTTATCATTCTTTTAGTGATTTATTTCTTAATTGACGTTACAATTAATACATTCTCATAATCATCTTTATAATTATTCGTATGAAACGTTATAAATCTGCAACTACAGTTTGCTCAGATGTTTGCTCGGATGGCCGACCAGCTTTTTTCAGCACCTGAATTGTCGCCGGTCTTTCAAGAAATACATCAAAAATATAAAAAATCTCATAAACTTCTTCAGCAATCAACTACAATATTGGATCATAATCAGAATGAAGAAAATCCTTCATGCAATGATTGAAGATGACTTTGGAAATTCTTCAAGGCAAATAAGTGAACAACTAGTACTACTGTAGAAGTGGTAAACTATTGCGCTCACTTTGAAATTGGAGGATCTTACAAATAAGCTCGCTAGCACTTACTTACAGTAAGTGGCTGCTGGAGGCTTCACATTATTCACCTCTCTCAGTCACTAGTGCTCGTCGTTTTAGCTGGCATGCAGTTAAGCAGTTCTCTGATGATGAGTATGAGTGTGATTTTGAGAACCAAAAGGTTCGGTTTTTGATTCCCAAATGAGTTTTTATGATCTGGGTTTATGTTTTCTTAGTGAGAGAAATAAAAATAATAATGGTTATTTTTTTTTGCTGAACTTTGGTTGGAATTGAATTAGGTAATCATAGTTGTTAATTTTGGTTTCTTTTTGGTAATGTTAGGCTTCTTCCTCCGTGGTTAATATTTATGAGTGGAAATGGAAGCTTAGCTTGTTGTTGCGTAATGAAAATGATCAAGAGACAAAAAGGACAGGAGGGATTACGAGCAGATTTCCAATCTCGCTAGACAGATGGGACTTTACAGGTATTAGACAATGTTTTGGTTACTGAAACCTGTTGGTGTTATCCTTCTCGGCTAAGATAACGGTTTTTTGTTATTGTGATAGTGAGCTGTATGGGAAAGCAGTGGTTGAAAGCAAGGTTCCTCTTCCGAACTATAGACCAGATTTGGATGACAAGCGGCAACAAAGGGAGGTAATAATGTGGAAATGACTTGACTTGTTATGTACATTGATTCCAAGCCTACTTGTTAGTTCTGCTTACTTAACAAGTTGTGAATGTGATATTTTCTTTGTACATGTTGTTATCCCTCTGAGCTTGCAAAGGAGAGTAGAGGGCTTGCTTCAGGAACATGTTGATAGAATCTAGTTAAGTTCTGGAAACGGTTGTGACGGTGTTGATGATGCTAAGTCCACCATTCAGGTTGAGGATCCAAGTCTGGCTGAGGAAAAAGATTCTTATCTGGACAGGTCTGTTATGGAAAAGGTTCTTCAGAGGAGGAGTTTGCGAATGCGTAATATGCAGAGAGCCTGGCAGGTACGATCCATTTTCTTTGATTTGATCTTGCTGTTATTCTGGCTAACTTGTTTGTTAACAATGCGTGAAAAGTCTAAAAATCTTGTGTTCCCTGTACACTGTTGCTGTCAACTTTTCTTCTTCTCATTCATTTGGTTTGATCAGTATAATAGCTTTTCTTTCCTTCTTTCCTGTTAACATATTTTTCTTCACTGGGTCAAATGATTTCTCTAGGGCATTATAAATATTTAATTTAAGTTAACAATTTATCACTTCATGCTTGGTCAATGCATGAGAAGGTTAGCTTCATCTGCTGCCAGCTATTTTTGTACCAAAAAGAGATCTCCTTTTATGTTCCCAAGGTTCAGTCTAAGTAGTTGACAAAATGCTCTACTTGATTCATATCTTTCACTGTATGGTCCTGCATAGAAAGGCAATGTTTGTTGGCTACCTGTTTAGGCCAATAAAAAGATAAAGTTCCTTGATTTGGCCTTTGAAATGGTTGATTGTGGGATTTGCTTTCTAACTTCAACTGAAATGATTTAAATAAACCTGAGTTGTAACTTGGGTTTCTACTTTCTATACCTTCTGAGTTTCCTTTTCCCTTTAAGTTACTTCCGTGCTGTGCCATTACAACATATGGATGTTCAATCTCATATGCATTCCTATACTCCATAAGGTTTGTCAACTTCCTCAATATATATTGGAGAGACTGGATGTGGTAAAACTACTCAACTTCCTCAATATATATTGGAGTCAGAAATAGAATCTGGCTGTGGCGCATTCTGCAATATAATCTGCACGCAGCCACGAAGAAGATCAGCTATGGTTGTATCAGATAGAGTACTACTGAAAGGGCAGCCTCTGGGTGATGCAGTGAGTATTTGTTCTCCCAAGATACTGATGTAGATTTATCTGCTTCTTAATAGTTTTCCTTATTTGAATACTTCTTTATAGTTGCTGCTACACCGAACAGATTTGTTTGATAGGTGGGTTACAAAGTCCGACTAGTGGGTATGAAGGGAAGAAACACCCATCTTCTTTTCCGTACAAGTGGAATTTTACTTCAACGCCTGTTAAGTGACCGAAACTTGGATGGCATAACTCATATCTTTGTTGATGAAATTCATGAGCGAGGAATGAATGAAGGTAGGCTTCATTACTAGTTCAGCTCATCACCTAACATTTCTCAAGAACCTATTCAACTCAGTAGTTAATCTTTGTTAATCCTTTTCCCGATCTTTTCTTATATATAACAGACTTCCTATTAATTGTGCTCAAGGATCTTCTTCTTGATTCAAGCTGCAACTTTGTAGGACTTTCACACAGTAAAAATGATACAAACACTTATCGTTTGAATATACAATGCCCATGTCTTACTCATATTGGGTGCATTGACACCTTTTGGTTTGTGAAGAACTGAATTTATGTTTGTTTCGTGAGGCTTCTATCTGGTGCAGAGTTTTTGTACTTACGAACCCTGGTTTATGGATGTAATGTATTCATCTGGTATCTAGGTCGCAAGCGTGTATTATCTTTCTTTGGGGATTCTTTATGATGTTTTCTGTTCATAAGAGATTCAAGCATCTACATGCATCAGAGCTTCATCTCCAGTTGTCATGTTTTGGATTTTACTGCATATTTTCAAGTACAACTTAGGCACTACAGACAGTTAAACTGATACAAGTGTTTGAATTCTTGTATGCAAAATTTTAGGACATTAGTTCTTGTTTTGTTAGTCTTGGCGAAAATAATTTAGGAAAATGATGGAATTTAGAGTCTTGAGTTACTCACAAAGGCTGTTATGCCTCTCCTATAGATTAAACTGCTTGCTTAATCTGATCAAGTGATTTACAGCCATTTGCTGTACTTGCACAAACAACATTGTTGAGAAAGTCTGCAATTCCTTCTGAGGTTTTTCGGTTCCCACTTGTTTGTGACTGTAGACTGTTTTCAGGTTACTACTACCTTACCATGTCATAGCTGACTATGCAGCAGAGGAGGATGACACAACGGGTCGCAGAGTTTACGGGAACAATTGAGAAACAGGCCCTCCCTAACTCGAAATGAACTTTGGGAAAATTTCGATATATGAGGAGAGAATTTTGATATCCTTCAAGATGAGAAAATGGAAACCACGGAGAAGGCAGATGGGTGAGGCTCGATTAAGAATGGCAGCCATGGTTCAAGCTCGTGTGGAGGCAAATGCTCATGCAGAAATGATGACCCGAGCTCAATAGTCAAAAATGATGACCCGAGCTCAATAGTCAAAAATGATACCCGAGCTCAATAGTCAATAGGCTACTAAGCAACGATGCAGCAATTGGTCATGACATGGTAAAACATGACTGTGTTGTGTTAGCCCTGATGAGATGAATGGGTGGGGGAAAGAGAGGCGAAACGATGAGGAGACCGAGTGGAGAGACCAACACGCACTGTGATTGGCAACGCCAGATGAACCAAGAAGGATTTATAATGCTGTAATTTCTATAGGCTGATTGTTGGTTTTATTTGGCAAATTTGTCAAAAATGCATAAAGTTTCCTGTTAGTGGGGTAAATTACACGCAACCTTTGCTGTATTCTCCACCGAATTCTTTGGTACCAAATTGATCATTGTTTCCTTTTGATCCAGTCGAAATTTAATTCAAAAGGAGCGCAAAAAACTATGATGGGTTCTATAAAACCAAATAAAATGCCAAAAACAATCCAATTTAAACTCTCTGCATGTAGAATTTCGAATTTCGACTAGAAAGATTTACACTTAATACAGAATCCGACACGTGGAAACAAAGACAATAAAATTCTACGCTCATTTTCCATGGTTATATACCTATCATGGTATTCTTGGGGAAGAAAAGAACCACATTTGCCCCAAAACAACTCCCGATGCTAGAGAAACAGGCATGGATGCAAAGCATTATTGAAGTGCAAAGGGCATTCCAATAAATATTAGTAGTACTGAAATGTACTATTAGTACTGAAACATCACTTAACAGTTTGAAATGAACAATCCATAAAATCCGATATGCAAACTTACCGAATCCGATAAGCTCACTGAAATACAGAATCCAATATGTTTTACTGAAAATATAGAACCCGATATACTTATAACTATATGATCCAATAAGCTCACTAAGACATCACACGAGAGAAGGCACCCAATGAGCAGCACAGCTAGGCAGGAAGGCATTACTGTAAAAATGAAACATAATTACGGTTAGCAGCAATATACTCAAAGAGGTATGCCAAAATAAGCATAAGTACCAAACCAAATGCAGTCAAATGAATCCAAAGAGTAATGATGACCATCACTAGGCAATTCTTCAAGGCAAATAAGTGAATAACTAGTACTACGGTAGAAGTGGTAAACAATGGCTAATGCAAAATTCATTGCGCTCATTTCAAATTGGAGGATCTCACAAATAAATTTGCTACTAAATAATTCCAGATGTTGCTGTAAAGACCTCAAATGTGACCTCAAATGTGAAGGGGGATGAAAGACCAAAAGGAGGATGATAGATTTGCCATTCAATCATCGAGCTAAACAATGGGGATTAAAAACTAACACTAACATTCTTATCAACAGCAATTTTAACAATTGACAAGGTACACTCGCAAACACAAGGATACATGTAATCATAGCATCATATTTTAGTCAGAATTAATTCTACCAATCACAATGTATGCACCACTAATTCAGTGATACTAAAAGACATGCAGATTATACTAGAGAAGGGAGATCAACACAGGATATCAAAGTGATTACCTGAATTAATCAGTCTTCGACCCTGTGAAAGGACTCCACAAAAGTATTACTTACGGGCAGAAGATCTTCTTCTAGGTCAGGGAGCCGCATCTCATTGTAAGCAACCATGTAAACCAGCCTGGATTGACATGTTACTTCTTTACCAGACAACTTGTCAGTGGCCTCTAAGGTTATGAAGTAAATTTGAAACAAAGGCTGGCAAAACAGATTTGCCTTCTTGACCTTTGAAAACTTCAGATCTGAACCCTACAAAAGCAGAAAATAAAAAGGAATAGTGCAACAATTAATCAGCATGTATGTGAGTGAATTAATAGGAAATAAATATATTAACGAAAATCAAATCAACCGTCATGAATTTGTGACATGCGACAGCACCCATGCCGAGCTTTGAAATCAAGGGAACAAATTTGTTGAATTTAGGTTTTCTTTGAAAGATGGGATCCTTCTGGGTCTGCCCCTCAGGATATATAACGAAAAATCCCTCAGACAACAATGTATCTGGGCGCTCCTTTGGGTCGGGGACGTCGAAATACTAATCAATTGCGCCACCACATGAGAGAAAAAAAGCAATTACAATACGTACAATTACAAACTGGGAATTCTCCTAAAAAATGTAAAAAAAAAAAAAAAAGAAGCAGCAAAAAATAAATATTATGAACGTACGTTGTTTTTCGCAGCGAAATTGAGATATCGTTCGACTTCCTTTTTCTCGTTCGGATCAGTCGCAAGCGCAATCAACCTCTCGTGATAAATTGGACGCGTTAGACCCATGTCCCAAGATTGCTTAAATGATTCGTCAGATGTCAACCGGTTGTTTGCATTGGGGATAATACCTCTGGTTACAAGCCCGTCCAGAGTAGTTCCAAACCTCATATTTAATTCCGGGGGACATCCAGATTTAGCATCTTTAATCAACTTCAGTATTTCCCCAGAAAACGGCGGTGGCGTTAGCGTTAGCGTTGGTGTTGGCGGTGGCGGTGGCGGTGGCGGTGGCGTCTCCGCTGACTCCCGAGGCCTCTTTCCCCCCTTCTCGTTCCCCTTCATCTGCCCCTTCTTCATCCCCTTCAACATCAGCCTCTTCAAGATCGGAAACCCTAGCCCCCTTCTCTTTTTCTTTTAGTACTACTGTTTGTTTGTTTTTATCCTTTTTATTTTCTCTTGCGAGAGGTCAAATTCCTCGAAACGATTTTGATCATCGCATCTTACCAAATACCAAAATCAAAATAGGTCGGTCACTTTTTCGCTATTTTCCATTTGGTCCTTCAATAAATCAAGAAATTACATTAAAAACCTTGTACTTTACAAAATACTATATTTTTTTGGCTGTTAGTTGAACTAAAATGGATAGAATTTAGCCACATAAATTGGGATTTTTTAATGCCAAAAACAAGTTCAATAATGATGGTTGGGTTGTACGTCGAGTCGGCTCGGATTGGATATTTTTTACAACTGAAATAATTTAGTCGAACTTAGTAACCGAGACCTCACACAGTACTCATGAATTTCCCATTTATATGCATGTTATCTCAAAAACTCACCTACCTTTCTGTTCATACTTCATAGTTCATACAATTCTAGCTTTGGTTTTAGATGAGTTTTACTTTCTTTCACCTATATGATGGACAGTGGACACCGTAGCATTTTTTTAAGAAAATATTTACACAAATATTCTTATTAGCTGATGTTTTTAGGAATAATTTTTGTTAAAATTTATCAAATTAACTCATTTTTTTTGTAAATTATATCTTCATTTATGTTGTTTTCTTGATTGTCTTTAAGCTAGCTTGTACTTCTTTTCTAATGTGATTTGTTGTAGAAAAAACTAATCGGTATATTTATAAGAATTACCTAAATCAAAATACAAAAATCATCAGTTTCCCATTTTCCATAATGTTTGACACAACATACCAATCAATAATTCTAGTTCAAAGGAGTATCAGTTTACAAGAAAACCTTCATCTTTTTTTACCCCCTAACAAAACCTTACCTGAACCAACTACAACCCCCGAATAATTCAGGATTAGCAGGGAGAAAGGTTTCAACAAGAAGGCAAGACTGTAGCCACTGGTGTCTTCCTGGGGTTCCTGATGCATGGAATGAGCTGATATATGCCACTTTTGCTTTTTCAACAGCTGGTATAATCAATGTGCCATTTTCTTGAGGTTTTTCTTCTTTTTTCTCTTGCAGTGGACATGTATGTTCTTAATTCGTTGTGTAATGCCATTCATGATGTGTGCAAGTTTTGCAACTAATGTTCTTTTACATGCATGCTTCTTTTTTCTCTTGCAGTGTCTCCATGGGGATGAAACTTACCCAAAACCTGCATTAATATCATTAGAGATATTAAGTATTAGCTCTCTAACATTCAAGTAGTACCATAATAACCCCTAATCAACAAAAATCTAAATAAACATGAAAGCAAAAAAAGAAGATATATAAGAACTTCTATCCTCACCAACAACTCTAGCACACTTCTTGAATGGTTTTTTCGAAGAAATCCCCAATTCATGCATTGCATAACTGCAATAAAAAAAATCACCCAAACAGGGACCAAATTCTGTCACTAGTCAAAATGTGCACCTAGATTTTAAAAACACAGAGAGCTTCCAATTCATGATTAGCAAATACACAGCTAAAATAATTCCAAATGCAATCGCTTTTGTACTCACAGTATCACCTGTGAACAAGCTTCAATCCATCTCTGACATCAGGCAGAGCCCTCCCAAGCAGAACAGACATGGCATACGCCATACAAGCTTCAGTAGCCTCTTTATGAAGCACCGTGCGCACAACACGCCCACCCCTGCGCCCGCCCACATTCTCACTCTTCACTAACAAACCCCCATTTTGGTCTTCATTACTGAGACTACCATTCTCCGAATCAGCGCCATCTTTGCCGGGAGCTTGAACGTGATTAAGCGGTGGGGAGTGAAGATGAGGCGGAGGTAAGAGAGAGAGTGCCGGCGACCGAGGGAAGGGAGATAATCAGCGGAAGCGAGACGGTGGCAAAAGAGGAAAGAGGGCATGCGGAGAGTAGAAGAGAGAGATTTGAAATTGATGGTTAGTGTTTAACTCAGCCATACATTACATTACAGACAGTGTTGATCACATGATAACATATACTCCCGCATTAAAATTTATTGAAGTTAATAAACGAGCCTTAGAGAGAGAATAGAGCACATTAGTTTTTTTTCTCTTTTTTTAATATTTTTTTCTTAATTTACTATTTAAAAATATTTAGTGACCTTTTATATCATTAAAACAAGAAGCTAAGCCTAATAGTGTATCCTGCATAAGTGTTAGAATTTGAATGTTCACTTCAATTCGAAGTGAACTCTAATTAATTTCTACGAGAGAATTCAATTCAATTTTTCTTTTTTGGGAGCAAGAATTCAATTCAATTCAACGTAGGATTTGAACAAAAGATTTTAAATGGGCCGCAGTCATAATCTGACAAATTCCAAGTCCAACATTTGTACCTAACGATGATGAACAACAAAGAGAGTCAAAAAAACCGAACAATCTTTCACCTTCCTATGCCAAATCCATCATCAAACAATCGTTTTGTCTCACATCCATTTACCAAACCCAACATCATTCCTCATTTATTTTATCTTTTCCAGTTCAACGTTCCATTCCTTGGAAAAGTTAGTAACAGCAGCAATGGAAGAATCACAGACAAAAACACCAATTACAATGGCGGTAGGAGCTTTCAAATCTACGTCAAGAAGAGCAGCAGCTGCTACTAGTTCAAGAACAACAACATCAGGGTCAGCATCAGATAAGGAAACCAAGAAAGTGGCACCCAGAAGATCAAGAAGTGCCTGTCCAGAGTCAAGATCTCAAATTCTTGAAAATTCTACCGCATCAGCTGATTTCTTGATTAAGAGAGACAACCCTCTTTACTGGAGCAGCAGTGCGTCCCCACCTGCCGCTGCAGACAAGGACAAGGACCCAGAAGAGATTGAGGGAGAGGGAGATTAGCTACAAGGAATGCTGATGCTGGTAAGAGTGTTTCTGGGATTGGTAGGAGAAGTCTGTCAAGAGTGGACACTGGCCGCCGAGGTAGGTCTGTGTACAGAGGTCCAGATGCCAGAGGCCTTTTCGCGAATTCCGAGGTTTGGCTTTTCTATTTTTCTTTTATTGGGTCTAAGAATTTATGGATTGTGTTGTTGATGGAGGAGTTATGCTGTTTTGGTAGAGTGAAGCTGAACAAGAGAGTGGTTTGCTGATGAAGTCCAGCAGTAGAAGTGATAGGAATACAGTGCCTAATGCTGATAGGAAGAGTCGCATGACAACGAGTTTAAAGACAAGATCTAATGGGTCTGCCACAAGTTTGGTATTTTATGTTGGGATACTTTTTCTTTTTCAATTTCTCTCTTTGCAATTGAAAGGATTGTTCTTAATTTTTCATATTATCTTGTTGTCTTTTTGGATAGCCTTCTTCGCCGGCTTTGAGTTGCAAAGATGGAGTTTTGGGCAGCTCATTTTCAGATGCTGAGGAGAGGACTATTAAAGCAGTGTTTGAGCAGATAAAGGTGAAAGTCTGCTGCGTGTTTGTTGCCACTTTTCTCAGAACAAAAGGCCTGAAGTTACTTAAGAGTGCTATTTTTCAATCAATTGGTGTAATGTTCTTTCATTGTAATGCGATTCTTGTTTCTGCTTCATTTTGCAGTCGTATGAAGGTGATAATTTTGGTGTTGATACCTCTAATCACATATATGAAACTGTTCAATCTGAAGTTAGATGAGCTGTTGCTGACATCCAAACTGAACTTGAAAGTGTAAGTTATTGTGGTTTGTGCTGCATCTTTGTTTCTCTTAGTTTGCTTACAAAAGGAATGCCACCTGAGATCATTCTGCTACCTTTGGGAAACAATTTTCCTATGATGGTGTTGTCAACTATTGAAAAGATTTATGTTTTGACGGGACATGAGTGTAATGTGTACTTACGTTGCCTGACAATGCCGATGCAATTTAATTTTTCACTGTTCATATTTAGCTTTTAGTTTGAAGAATCTTGGCGACCTGGTTTGATACATCGGGAGATGGCATCTTGCCTTGACCTTATGGATTGATAGTCTGGATTTTGCTATAATAATTAAATGACAACCTGATCATGTATTACCCTTAATCCTGTGGTTTATTTGTTTTTGTGTTAAAAATGGACTTGCTCAGCTGCATTTCTACTTAATAATGTTTATTTTTTTGTTTGTCGCTTGAATTAGTGTGTAATTGCATATTTCAGTGTCATCTTCTTACTTATTAGCAATTGTACAACCATGTTTTATGGTAATCCATCCATATTCACTCTAAGCCTTCTTTTGGAATTTCAGTCTATGCGAAGTAGTAATGCCACCGCTATTGCTTCTGCCGATGTAACTGATATTCCTCCTGACTTGGTCTACCCAAGTGCAGTTGAATTGGTTTTGGACATCAGAAGAGAGAATGCCACCGCTATCTGTCTAACCCTAAATGATAGTGTGTGTAAAATTTGTTTCTCGTTTCCTAGTACAACTATGGAAGATATTTATGCACTTCAGTTCTGACTGTTTTTCTATTTAATGTAGGATCTTAGATGCATATCAAACCGGGCGAGGACGTGTTATTGTCCGGGGAAAAACAGAAATTGAATTCTAAAACAAAGAGAGCTGCAATTATCATAAAAGAGGTGAGGTTGTGGCTTATTGTTGTGTTGCATGCTTGTGTCGTATCCATTAAGTTGTTACTGAAGGTTGATGGTGTTTCCTGTGCTGTGGAGCAGATACCATATCAGACTAACAAAGCATCACTGGTGCAAAAGATTGCTGAACTCGTAGAGAGTAAGGTATTGATATATTTTGTGCTCCAGTATTGCCTTGGGGTGGTTGGCAAATGTCTTGCACTGGCTTTCTGCAATGATTGTTTTGTGCTTTATCTTGCTCTAGTATATGGATTAGATGTATAGATATTTTGGTTTTTTGACATGACAGAGCTTAGATGGCATTAGTGATATCCGGGATGAAAGTGATCGCATTGGAATGCGTGTAGTCATTGAGGTATGATATAGAGAAGTAATGTTGTAATAATTTAAAACTTTAGATGGCTTATACAGCCTATATGCTATATCACTTGGATACTTTGACTAATGTATTTCCTTACATCTTTTAGCTGAAACGGGGCGCTGACCCTTTAATCACCTTAAACAATCTTTATCGTCAAACTCCACTGCAGTCAGGTTTTAGCTGCAATATGGTGGGGTTAGTAGTATTTTATTATCTAGTCTCTGGATAGACATTTCATTTCTGCTACACGGAGCTTCATTCAATATTCTTCGTCAATTTTTTGTTTTGTTCTTGGAGCTCTACTGTCATTTCATGGTGACCTCTGTGTTGCAGTATACTGGATGGACAACCTAAACAGATGGGTCTAAAAGAACTTCTGCAGGTGAGTAGTTACACTTGCTTCATTTTGAAATGCACCTCTCATTTCCCTTACTTTGAATTTGCTAGTGTTGTGCTACTCATAGATGTATTAGATTACACTATCTAGTTATCTCACATGCTTCCAGCCTGTAGGATTGTGTTTTGAAGCAGGTAGTGTTGCCAAAAGTTTGGTTTGGTGTCAAAATGTAATTACATGTTCGGTTATCTTTCTCGAACTGTAGTTTTGAACTTTTTGGAACTCCAATAGTGTGCAAAGTCTAATTTGAATGCTAGATTCCTAATGCAACTACACAATTCTATGGAGCTAATATATGTCTTTCTTTTCATCCTTCATTAGGCATTCTTAGATCTTTGGTGCTCTGTTCTGGAGCGGTGTACGAGGTTCAAGCTTTCACAAGCACAAGACAGAAGACACATTGTTGAGGTATGCTAAGGTATTTGTTTTATTTACTAGTTTTACCTTACAATATATGCGATGTGATGATTTCTTTCTTCACCTGTGTGTTTGTACCATTGCTTCAATTGTTTTTTGTTGGATGATGATCATGTTAGAACTAAGCCTTTTTGATAACTCATCTCGGTCCAACACATTTTACATTTCCTCAAGTACTACACTTTCCATGAAAGGGAAGTTAACTTCTTCATAAGGCATTTGCTGAGGTGATTGTTAGTTTTATAGTCATGGTCAACCACGGTTATGAAACAATAGTATATCCTAAGAAAGACCTTAACATGCGATTGTTTCAGAGGCATAGGACTTTATATATGAGACAAATGTTTTGTACTGAAATAGGACTGACCAAGAAAGTTTAGCACTAGAGATGTAATAATCTGTACTCTGCTCCAGGCCTAATAACTCTGGCCCTATTATTTTCTCCTCTGTTACTTCCTAGGTATATGATAAACGAGAATTGGTTGATCTTTTTGATCTGTATTATTGATTTATGGTTGTTCTTTTGACGCTAAGGGGATCGTGGTGGGTCTTGATAATATGGATGGAGTGGTTCGTATAATTAGGGTGGCTTCAAGTAACGCAGCTGCATCTGCTGGTTTGAGAAATGGTAAACCCTATTTGGCTTTTATGAAATTTCCTACTCCATTTGGACATCTTTGCCTTTATGAAACTAAATCCTGTTCTTTTTCAGACAAAGTAAAAAACTAGTTGATTAACTATTTTGACCCACTCATTCTTGTCACCCATCTAGATACTACTATGGCTACACCAAGTGTATGTACCTTGGTTGGAAGTCTTAGTCCATATACATGCACCAGCGCAGCTGTACCTACTCAAAGTTTTGTCCTGAATACAATACTTATCATGTTTCTGGTTTTAACTTTTAGTCTCATCTTCCTTTTTTCTTGTATGAGATTGAACTAGCTCTTTGATTGGGTACGCTGGATTAACTAGTTATCACAACCATGAAATTGATACTCTTTGCTTTTCATGACAATCTTTAACCACTTAATAAAGTGTCAATTGCTTTTTCCTACTTGTGTCAATTGTATGGATTCAACCGCCTGTGCTCCCCTTCCTCCTTCCAAAATTTTCTTGTTTGCTGTTTCTACAAGTATTGATTGTATGCAAATGATGTGGTTATCAGTTCTATACCATTAATCTCTAGTTGCTTATCCTCCCTCATTTCTTGTTTTCCTGCAATTTAGTGGATGTGCATTTCATGCAAGGTTGTCCCTGTAATTCTTTTTCCTATTTATTCTCTTTTTAGCTTTTATGTGTGAATCTAAAGCCCAATGGTCATTAATGATGTACTTTACCACTTTTCATAGAGTCTTTACATGGATACGGCTATATTATTGGTGTTAACTCATTTACTGTTTCCTGCTCTTATGTCATAGTTGATAGAACAAGAAATAGTTGAGCTCCAGAATAAGTTCCCAAATCCAAGGCGTTCAACCTTGGAAGACTATGACAGTGGTCAAGTTGAAGATATAGATGTTATTCCAAATGATGAAATGTCATCATGCTTTCTGTCTTAGTGACTCTGTTTCCATCACATTGAACTACTAAAACTGTCCTATTTGCTGATGGTAGATGTATTAAATTTTGTTGATTTCAGATATCCGATTGTTTGTTCAGGATTATTTTTCATCTAATTTCAGGGTTTCAGTGAAAAGGGCAATGTCAAGCGGATGAAGCCCAACACATTTAATCTTCAACATCCTGGCACAATTGGTAAATATGTTGGAAAACTGAGATTTAATGATACAATGTCTGACTTTATTGTCTGCCGCGCACATGACCATGTGCTATACTTCAGGTTCGTCTGCTTTAGCTTTGTGATATCCTGGCCCCTGACTGGCTATTTGTTTCAGTATCTTGCATCAATTTGCCCCTGTAAATTCCATTAGTTAATTTGGTTATGATTATAACCCCCAAATTACATTTGCAGTGACTGAGGAATAGTGCACTCAGCTCGTGCTTATAAAATTCCCAAATGCACCAGCACTGCAGCAGGCACACCACTGGTTCAGGTATTCTCAACTCTTGTATTCTTCAGATTTTTATCACATAGTTTGATGTCTTATGGTTGCCTACATCTTTGCTTTGCTGGAGACAGATCTTATCTTTATCTGAAGGGGAAAGAATAACTTTGATCATTCCTGTGAGTGAGTTTACTGAAGATCAGTTTTTAGTGATGCTCACAACCAGTAGATATATAAAAAAAGCACCCTTGAATTTGTTCTCAGTCATACGCTCATCGGGAATCATAGCCATTCAATTGGTTTGCCTTTTCATTCTGCTGTTGTATTTGGTGCCGTGGTTCATTGAAAGAGGGTGCACTCTTATTCTCCTATTGTTGACACATTAGGTTCCTGGTGATGAGCTTAAGTGGGTCTGCTGTTGTATGAACGATGATCTTGTGGCCATGGCATTTGCTGTAGAAAGTAAGTTAACTTTGTGGCATTTGCTGTAGAAACCATGTGAGGAAGGCTCGCCTAGGGCCTTTTATAGTAGCTTTATGGGACGAAAGAAAGATCCATCATTCCTTTTTGTTGCACCTAGTCCTTTTCTTTTCATGTTCTTTTTGTTGCCAGATGTTGCAACCAGAGAATTAAACTGTACCAATCAGGAAAATGGTTTAGTTAGAAAAAAGTTGGTGAAAGCATGTTGAAAATTGAAAAGCCATGAAATTGATTGGGAGTCAGTAGGTGTGGTATTGTGAAATGGATTGTATTGCTGCTTTTAGCCTGTTGAACAGAAGCTGACAAATTTCAGATACTTTCAGTCTCGCTCTTTCAGCTCTCGCCTTAATGGATCTTTCTGATTCTAGAGCCAACCTTAAGTTGCCTGGACCATAACCTCTTTTTGCATGTGTTAGTTTTGTTTTTCATTTTCAGATGTGCACATCCTGCAAGTACCCTCTCTGTGGTCTTACTCTCAAGTTTTACCAATGTTTTTGCTGAGTCTTTAGCTACTACCACTTTTTCATTCTTTTATGTAGCATGCTTTTGCATCACACTCATGTAATCTGTTTCCTTGTTTTTATGAACTCAGATTCGAGCACAGGCCAGAAACACCCGAGGGGGAGTGGCTATGAAAATGAGGGTTGGTGATAAGATGGCAAGCATGGACATAATATCTGCTGCCTTGTGGAAACACATGGAGATGGTGTCAGATGATCCTAAGAATAAATAATTTCTTAGATATTTTGCTGTTGTCTCGTGTATTATTTAGTCATGGTATCAGCTTTGATTGCTGGGTTATTTTGAAAGGTTCTATTGTCTGACAGGAAAGGACTGATCTGTGAACAGATTGGTTCTAGTTGAACTCGATTTGGGGATTGCGCTGACTTTAAGCATCCTGTAATGATTCCCCATATCATGTCTCCGGTTAATGCCTCGGCTGAAAGTGTTAAATTCTACAAACTTAACGCTATTAGAATTTTTCATTTTGATCTAATTTTTTTATACATTAAAAGTGGCATTGCATGAGCCTGCGCAGTCTTTTTAAAATTGCGATTATGATTTTGGTCGTTTGGGTGTATTCTGGTGTTTATCCTGCACAATCCACGCATTGCATTCTCATATGTTTCTATATAGTTGTCTCATTTCTTTTAGCAATTTTTCAATTATCACCACTCTTCACACTATTCTGATTGTTAATTTGCAAAGGAATACAATCTTGTTTGGTCTGAATATGCATTGGAATTCTGATAATCTTATGGGACTAGAAGTTCTAGATCTTGGATGATTAGAACAGCTCGAGCTTGAGTCATTTCATAATTTATAGGTTTCATGTTGTACATGTACAGTTCTGGCCTCCAGCAATGCTGAAGCTGAGGTGCCTTAGTATGTTTACATCTTAGGACGAAATTATCTTGCTGACCCCTTTATGTTTATTTCTTCCCTCAAGATCTCATTTTTGTTGTTGTTTAGTATTTCTTTCCTGGAGGATTTAAACATTTAGATTGAATTTGGTTCAATTTCTGTTTGTATTTGTTAAAATGATGTCCTTGTTGTCTTTAACAGCAGTGACAAGAACAGAGGCACATGGTTGTTGTTTGTGGTTGAGAGTGGTTAATGGGAAACGGGTTCCCCTCAGCAGCTTCAAACTATCTTCTTTAAAGATTAAGAGTTATCACCGTCTTTCAAAAAACACAGCAAAAATAAAAAAGATCTCATAAACTTCTTCAACATTCCACTACAATATTGGATCATAATCAGAATGAAGAAAATCCTTCATGCAATGATTGAAGATGACTTAAAAGAAGTTGGAAACTCTTCAAGGCAAATAAGTGAACTAGTGCTACTGTACAAGTGGTGAACTATTGCCCTCACTTTAAAATGGGAGATCTCTACTTTTTTTGGCTGCTGCTCCCTCCTTTACTCTTTTTGCTGCTGCCCTCTCCTTTACTTTGTTTTCGGGTATCATTCCACTTACTCACAGGAGGCGACGGTGTTGGAGCCAGCACATCAAGCTTCATGAAAAAACAAGCGAATCAATAGGCAAGGATTACACTATTTGAGGGAACTTTACAGTATATGATATGCACCCTACCATATCCTAACAAACCCTATCCTAAAGCGGGTTGAATTTGGCAATGTGTGGACCACATATGTCATTCTTTTTTTTTTGACAAGGGACCATAGATGTCTTAGGAAATATCAATATCAATTAACAATAAATACAAACACTACTGCTCCCACTGGGCAACAAAGTCAATATCAATATGGCAAGAGTAATACTACTATTTTTTTTAACAAGAAAAACTGAAAAAGTCACAGGCATTGAGTCCACATAAAGATAACAAAGAAGAAAAACAAATCCAAAACTTGGACCGAATGAATAAATAGTGTTGGTTGTTTGAATATCAATATGGCAAGAGTAATACTACTATTGTTGCCTAATACTGTTAAACAATTAAACAAATATATATATTCCTCTCTTTTTTAAATATTATTAAATAAATATCAAACCACCCTATCCTAAAGTGGCTTTAATGCTTCCAACTTCTAAACCTTATACTATTCTAGATAACTTTATAACATTCACAATAAACCCTACCAGCACATCAGCAGCCAATACACCTCTAACCCTAGATCCATCTTCCCTGCTTCTCAATCTCCCCACCCCAGATGTCTCTCTTTTCTTTCCCAATCAAATAAAGGCTGGTTAGAACTTATTTTCGATTGAATGAATTATTTCGGTTAACAATCAAGCAACTTGAAGAATTTGCAGAGAAAAGAGTTGTTATCAATTGCAGGAAAATTTAAGAGGGCTTCACAGAGCATCAAGTAAGCCAGATTTTACTCTAGTAATGCTTATGCTTCTCAGTTTCTGCAGGGTGGGAACTTCTAATTCCTATTCTAATTCCTATGCAGATTGCCAGTGAATAGGAATCAGGGAAGGACTGCTAGTTTGACCTTAAATTTATGTGATCCTCACTAACCCTACCAGCACATCAGCAGTCAATCTCCCCAATCAGATGTCTCTCTTTTCCTTTCCCAATCAAATAAAGCCTTGTTATAACTTATTTTTGATTGAATGAATTATTTCTGATTAACAATCAAGCAACTTGAAGAATTTGCAGAGAAAAGAGTTGTTATCAATTGCAGGAAAATTGAAGAATTTGCAGAGAAAAGAATACGTACCCTCCTGTCTTGGCAGCGATGAACAGCTCTAATAATCGTTGCTGCAACTTCAACACTTGTGAACCCTTCCAAGAAGGTACGCACTCCCCTGTCAATCTTATTTTTATAGTTCCACATATGCCTACTGTTTTTGTCCCAATCTGTAATTTGATCTTTCAACGCATCCAATTCCAATTCTTTAGTGGGTTCCAACCCTTGATGAATGACAGCCTCCCGTACATTGTTAAACCGGGTTGTCTCCAGAAGCATAACTATCACAACTCCAATGTGATGTTGCAAGTCTCCGTCTGGTGTCCCCTCATCATCTAAAGCTATTACCGCAGCTATCAGTTCTGCATGGCCGAATCTGGTGCTCATTTCACGCTTATCCCCTTCCTCAATATTCAATAACCCGTGATAATTAGCATCCATGTGCTGGAGCAGTTCAGCAGTGAGCAGCAGTCTATCTGTTCCTGATCTCAACTCAAAATAACCTCTATTTGAAAAAATTCCAGTCAAATAGAGTTTATCCTTCCTCACTATAAATTTTACAATCCTAGATCCTTCTTCCACCTGCACATGCACCTGCATGAAATCATCTGAAAAAATTCCAGTCAGTCAAATAGAGGTTATCCTTCCTCACTATAAATTTTACAATCCTAGATCCTTCTTCCACCTGCACATGCACCTGCATGAAATCATCTGCACCAGGGTGTTCCTTCTCTGGAGGGAGGAACATAAAATCATGTTGACTCAAGATCACACCACTGTCTTCATCGCAATTGTTCAAACTGATTGCTTCCCCCTGAATGCCTAAGAATGTCCTCACACATCCGTGGGAGTTCAGTAAAGAACGATTCGTTATCACCCGTGTAAATTAGTTTGATGACGGATGCCACTGGTCCTGGAAGTATGTGTTGTGGTTCAGGATTTAGGGCTTAGGAACTCTAACTACTAAAGCTCAATTTCCAACTCCTAGAAACGGGTTTAGGGTTTAGCAACTCTAACTCCTAGAAACGGGTTTAGGGTTTAGGGTTTAGGAACTCTAACTACTAAAGCTCAATTTCCAAATTCCTAGAAACAAACCAGAAATGGAACCGAGTAAACAATCACATTTCTATACTGATAAATTGGAAAAGTGGAAGGAGAAGAAGGGGAGAAGGAAAAGAACCTGGAAATCTGGAGGGAGAGTTGCGGAAGTGAGGAGGAGGAGGCTCTGTTTGAACAGATTTTGGTTTTCTTTTGGTTATCTCCTTTTTGCCACAGAGAGTAAGGGAGTATAGTGTAAATATTTTTGTAGGGAGAGTTGCGGAAGTGAAAGGAGGAAGAGGCTCTGTTTGAATGTTTAATTTTTCATTGGTAGCTTCGATGCACACTGAACTTGCTTGTAAGTTGAATTGTCTGAATAATTTTCGTTAAGGGATCGAAATGTAAACATTTTCTTTTCTTATAATGAAGTTTTTACTCGATCACATGTTACATTACGTTCTTTGTTAGTTGATTTGGATGACAAGTAGTGGGTATTTAGTTCTCTTAAGCACATGTTTCATTCACATGTTACATTACGTTCTTTGTTGGTTGATTTGGATGACAAGTAGTGGGTATTTAGTTCTCTTATGCACATGTTTCATTCTCGTCATCATGTTGGTGACTGACTACTTCAAACTCGAGCTAGAGACGTTTTAACTTGTTAAAACATGTTACTCCACAACTTGTTAATTTCCATTTTCCTATGATTGAGTTTGCTTTCTGCAGTTCTAGCAATAGCAGCTGCTTAGTTGCTTCTTTCTATATGTTAAATATTTACCTCTTATTTACTTTTCTCAATAAATAAACTCTCTCCTCTTGTACACTTGAACAAAAAGATGCCTCTTTAGTCTTTAATCAAGCTAATCTATACAACATCACATGCATTTCCTGGTTACGTCTTCCATCCAAATCAACAGTGTTGGCTCCTCTTTAAACTCAAATCCAATAACCACTTTTCCTGTATAAGTTCTTGCCCTTGTATCATTAGAAACTCAAAGCTTCTTTGCATTCACGATTAAGGGCCTCAATCAGTAAGCACAGAATATCACCAGTGATCTTTACACGAGCACTGGCCGTACGAAAAACAATGAAACCCTGAGGTATCCCTTACAACTATCTCTCTACCAGTAACAGCAGAAACATATTTCAAGAAGCTATGGCAATCCCCACACAGAAGTATGTTCTTCATGATTGTAATGAGTTCTTCTGGTCTTGTCATCAGCAGGCCATAGGCTGTCGCTAGTTTTGCACTGTGATGGAACAAGAAATCCTTCTTGTGATGCTCTTCTACTTCATGAAGAACAAAGCTAGTGTCAGGCTCATACCCAGCTTTCATACATTCTAAAATTAGTATTTCTAATCCACTATGGATGTCTTTTGCTTGGTGATGAGAGTTATCTCTCGTATAGAATGAATGAACCTGTTTCTGATGAATAATCCAACTTCGACATGGATGCTTCCGGAGCCCCTTCTCTCTCATATCCTCCCTCACCATTTCTGAACAATGCCATCTCCCTGAAGCAGAGTATAGATTTGACACAAGCACAAAGGTAGATGGATCTTGTGGTGGCATAGCCAATATTCGCTTGGCAACTCGTTTTCCAATGCTAGTATTCATATGGGTTCTGCAACTATCCAACAAAGCTCTCCAAACAGAAGCATCTGCTTCAAAAGGCGTATTAATGATCATTTCCTCTGCTTCTTCAAGAAGACCCCAGTATCCTAAAACACCAATCAACGAAGCATAATGCTCTGAAGTCGGCTCATGATTATAGACTGTCTTCATTGAGAGAAACAAATGGCGGCATTCGTCAACTACATTTGAACTAGTATGTTTATAAGCTGCAAGAACCAGCGCAAAAGTGACTGAATCTGGTTTTAAGTCTGCCATCACCATCCTTGACCAGACAGCCAAGGCCTCATCACCCTGCCTGTGCAAAAGGTAGCCTGAAATCAAACCATTCCATGAAACTATGTCGTGTGCGGGCATAACATCAAATGATTTTATAGCATCATTCATGTTGCAACACTTAGAATACATGCTAACTATTGAATTTCCCACCCCCAAATCAGCTACTAGGCCGGTTTTAAGAGCATGACAGTGAACTTGCCTCCCCATTTCGTGAAACCCCAAAGTTCCACAAACACCAAGAACTGAAGTCAAGGCAATTTCATCCAGCACCAATGTCCCTTCTGACAGACTACGATGGAAAAGAAGAATGGCATGATCAGGAAGCCCATTTCGAGCATAGCCACACAACATTGATGTCCAAGCTATAGAGCTATCCTCGTCAGAAGGCCAACTGTGAAATATTTTCTCAGCATCCTTCATCCTTCCGCACCTGGTGTACATATCAAGCAAAGCAGCCTCAATACAAGCATTTTTCCTGAGACCAAACTTGATGATAAATGCATGAATCTGCTTACTAATTTCCAATGTCATGAGCAACCCACAAGCAGTGACCACACTAGTCAAAGTGAAATCCGTTAACTCAATTCCTTCACTAACCATTATAATAAATAAATCCAGTGCCTTCAACCCTTCATTGTTTCGACAAAATCCTGACAAAATGGCGTTATAAGAAACAGAATTCCTCTCTGGCATCTTTAAAAACATCTCCACTGCCAGATCAACTGATCCAAATTCCATATACGCCGTAATCATTTCTGTCCAAGTAACTACATCTCTCACTATCATCCTATCAAACACAGCCACCCCATCTTTTAGACTGACACACTTGGTGTAGAACCCAATGATTGCATTATTCACACTCAAATTAGTCCCTAACCCATTTCTCACTGCATGAGCATGAACCTCTCTACCTTCCATTAAAGCATGGCACCCAGCACAAGCAGTCAGAAGGGTTGAAATTGTAAATTGATCAGCTCTAAAGCCACTATTTTCACGCAATTCACGAAACATATCCAATGCAGTTTCATAACGTAACTCTTTCACGAAACTCGACAACACAGTATTCCACGATGTGGCATCTCTATGAGGCATTTCATCAAACAACTGAATCAAATGGTTGAAACACCAACACTTGGCATACAAACCCATCAAAGCATTGCAGACAAAAACAGACTCTAAAAGACCCATCTTCATAGCCAAGGCATGAACTTGAAAACCCAAATCCAAGTCCAAAATCCTTATACAAGCACTTAAAACAGCAACAAAAGTATACTCATTAGGGTAAGTACCAGACCTCCTCATCTCAAAGAAGAGCTCAATTGCTTCAATTTCTCGATTTGCCTTGGCAAAACAAGAAATCAAACAACTATAAGACACGACATCCGGTCTAGAAAGACACCAAAATACGTTACAAGCATCAGTAATGAGTCCCAACTTGATATAGGATAAAATGAGAGCATTACCCAGGTAGGTATTTTCTTCAAGTTTACAACTTGAAGCATGCACCGCTTTGGCGAGGCCAAAGTCATGATTTTTAACCGATGACTTCAGCAAATCGAGTAGATAGTCAACATCAAAGAGAGAACTGTCCTGAAATTCTGTGGGAGGGTTTAGAGTGAGTAAGGGTTTAAGGGTTGTTTCTTGTGGAGGAGAAGGGAGTTGTTGAGTGTTGGTGGTGGTGGTGGAGGTGGACAAATGAGGATGGTGGCGGGGTTTGAAGAGGGGAAGGAAAAGCGTAGCGAGAGGTGGCGATAGTGGTTTTGAAGGGAAGTGGAAGGAATTTTGGAGGGGAGAGAAGGGAGGTTTAACGGCGGCGGCGGTTGCGGCGGTTGCGGCGGTTGCGGCGGTGGTGGCTAAGGTGGGTGCGATAGCGGTGGCCATGAATTAGAGGCGCCAAACATAATCTGCTTTTTGTCTATAGCATACCACAGACTACACTGCTTAATCTGTCGTTCGTTTTGGACGTTAATATAGTACTGGCGCCTAATATAGTTTTTAACAAAAAATCAAAAATCAAAATAATAACCGGTAATATTATTTACTGAAATTATTAGGCATAATATTTTCTTTTTCCAAAACAAAGTGGTTTAAATATACACTTAGGTAAAAAAAAAAAAACATTCGGGATGTGTTTTCACTATTCATCCTGAATAAAAAATTAATCTTAATATTATTCGTTTTTAAAGAAATGATTTTTCTAATATAATTTTTTTTATTCGTAAAATTCGAATTCAAAACATTGATTTAATTTTTTTTAAATTCTTAACATTTAACTACAACTAATGTTAGTGAGATTGATTTTTTTAACCTTTTTAATTTTCATGTTACTAGATGAATTTTATATGGTTATTTTGCATGATTTTACTTAATAACATGAGTATTTGAAAGAAAAAAAAAACTGACCTATAATTTCTGCTCACTGAACAAACGACGGTGAGTGGAGTGAGCGAGAGCGCATTCATCTAACTAGTAACGGTAGTCGCCATAGGCATAGATGACAAGTAGCTGCAGTTATCGTCATCGTCAATTCATTTTGTCTTCGTAAAATCTTTTTTTTTATAGCAAATCTTCGTGAAAACTAGAAACTCAAGGAACCATCGTAACGCAGTCCGTTGAGTCGTTGGCATCTCTAACACAGCTCCATCTCCCCATGGACAAGCGTCGAAAGAATCAGGTCCTCTATCGAAGTTGCTTTCTTCTAATTTCACATATATCTTAATTTTCCATTCAATCCTCCATCAAAATTCATACAGAATGCTTTTTGTTTTTTTTAAATCTTCAGGTCTCTTTAAGAGGAGCTAGTGCGAAGGAGATTTCGAGGGATGCGCTTCTAGAGAAAGTCTCTCACGAACGGGAACTCCGCAATCATGCAAGACGAGCTGCCGCCGCCACTATATTCATCCAGGTAGGTCTTGTTAATGCCGATCAAAGATGAAAAAAAGTAGCATAAGTGAATTTCACTCTAATCTGTTTTTTTCCCTCTCTTTAGAGAGTTTGGAAGCGATACATTGTGACAAGGAAGGCAGCTTTGGAGCTGCGGGAGGGATGGGAAGCGATGGTGAATGATCAGAAGGATTTGGTAACTGCCGCCTGGATATCAAATTCCGTTTTGAGGCCTTTTCTGTTCTTCATTGAATGCCTCTTAAGACGGCCAGGGTTTGGGAAAACTGGTGCCAGAGATGTGGAGTGTACAAGAAAATGCTTTAAGATTCTGTTGGAAAGCATAAATTCTTGTGGTAAGAATGAATTGGAATTTATAATCTCATGAAGCTTCAGTAGTATAGGGTTATCAAGTAATACATGTTAGCATAGTTAGAACTTAGAAGTAGAAATTATGTATACTGATCAATTAATCAAACTTTCTACTCAACATATAAATTGTATAGAGGAGTGATATAGTCTCTCTTTTTTCAAGGGTAGACTCGGGCAAGAATTTTTGCTCCATGGCGTTTGGCACACATGAAGAAAGAAGAATATGGACTTATCAAGCTCGGAAGCTGATTACACTCGGTTCATTTATTGTTGCTGAGAGTGATAGCTCACATGTGTTGGGTCAAGAGATTGTTGCTCTTACCTCTCTTGCCATACGCCTTCTTGTTATCTTAACTGATGTGAAGGGATGGAAAGTCACCAGTCTCGGTGAAGCAGATGTACCAGTGAAGGATTTAGTAAGGTTTATGGGAACTCCTAAAAGTGGTCTTTATGCATCTATCAGTAGATACATCAAGAAATTGAACATCTCCTTTTCTCAACAAAGAAATATTTTGCCTCAGAGCGATGATAGATTCCTGATCACTGCAAGTGCAGTAACATTAGCTCTACGGCCATTTCATGCAACGAACTTTGATTTGGCTAGCTCTCACCTGCCAGACAAGAATTCTGCTGTTGTGCAGTACTGTAAATTTCTACTTACAATTCCTTGGTTTACTCAGCGCATACCAGCCATTATTTTACCTGCTCTGAAGCACAAATCTATTCTCATACCATGCTTCCAAACTCTATTGGTAAGGCTATTACATTTGGACAAAAAGATATTAATGAACTTCATGTACAATTTGTCTTGGGGTCTGGTAAGAGAATCTAATAAATCTCCGTATTGAAGTCTATAATTTTCTCTCACTGTACTTGATAATTTGATTGCTAGGGAAAGTAAACCAGGAATGGTCCTTTTTGTGTCACCCAAACCTTTTTTTCCCCTGTCATGTTAAATGCAAGGTCAGTATAGTCTGAAATCATAAATACAGTTTTACGCTGTGCAGTAGGTCACCCTGTGAATCAAACTGGAATAACTCATCTCTGACTGCCACTCCTAGTGATGGTTCACTTTAGAGAATTAGGATTTTCACTGAAGTGACTGCAACAGTGTGTTTTGATGTCCTGCTTGGCAGACAATAAATGACATGCTGCCATGTTTTCTGTCAATTCTTGTAACTCTTGGGTAGAATAGTTAGGTCATGAACTCCTCTTTCATTCTTAAAAGAAGTAATGATTCCATATTTTTCCTACATTGTGAATGACATGGCCATTTCAATGTGTTGCCTCATACTTGTTCAGTGGATATCTAATGGGCATCAGAGTGAAAACAGCACATTCATCCTATTATTTGTGTTGAAAATTTTCCTACTATTATTAGTTGAGTGAAAACAGCACATTCATCCTATTATTTGTGTTGAAAACTTTTCTATTATTATTAGTTTGACTTAACTTAATAGAGAACTATATAATTCAAAACATGCGGGGACTGATCAAACTATGACAGACAATGACAGATGTTGAGGGATGATATTATAAAGGAGATCTCAGAGGTGGATCAGCCGAAATTTCATTCTTCCAAGGGTATTCCACCAGTAGGTTGGACCCTTGCAAACATCATTTGCCTTGCCACAGGGAGTCATAATGATTTCATGGATCCTGGAGAACTCAATCAAAGTCTAGAATTGGCTTTATATGTCCGTGTTCTGGTCATTCTTGCTGAGAACTTCTTGTTGTGGCTTCATACTAGTGGATGGACAACTGAAAAGGAGAACAGTGATCTTGAGTTTATTGCTGAAAATGCTCCAGAGCTTTCTGCTACATTGTTCGCTGATGGTGAAACAATATGCGCCTTAAATATGTCATATGTTGACTTACTCAGGCCAGTTTGTCAGCAGTGGCATCTTACAAAACTTTTGGCTATTTTGAGGACTGATAAAGATATTCACAGGGATGAAAAAATGCCAGCAGTAAGTATGAAACACAAGGAGATGTTGGATCTGCTTGATGTTTCATACTTCTATTCTTACATGCTCAGAATATTTTCAACCTTGAATCCCACTGTAGGGTCCATACCTATTCTTAACGTGCTATCTTTTACTCCGGGATTTCTTGTTGCGCAATGGGAAGCGTTGGAAAGTTTACTTTTTCCTCTACATGGCAGCAGTTCCTCAGGCAATAATTTTAGCATGAATAAAGTTTCAGGGAGCAGAAGAGATAATGAGAAGAAACTAAAAGTTTCTAGTAAAGATGGTGGTAACAAGTGGGCCAATGTGTTCCATAAAATTGCTGGTAAATCCCAGGATGGGATTGATCATATAGATTCTCCTGATGGCCAGCGTACTGCACAGGTCAGTGAGGTTTTGCATGATATCTGGGATATTGAACCTTTGAGGTGTGGCCCTCAGAAGATTTCAAAAGAACTGTCATGTCTGCTTCATCTTTTCTGTTCTGTCTATTCACACCTGCTGTTAGTCCTTGATGACATAGAGTTCTATGAAAAACAGGTAAATCTGTTTATGTTTTTTTTAAACCTCATTATTTTGAGCAGACTAGATCGCTTATTTGGTTTTTTTGTGACTTGACTTAGATTCCATTCATGCTGGAGCAGCAGCGGAGAATTGCATCTATGCTTAATACATTAGTGTACCATGGCTTAGCCCATGGTACGGGTCATCAGAATAAACCACTCATGGAATCTGCAATCAGATGCTTGCACCTAATGTATGAAAGGGATTGCAGGCACCAATTTTGCCCTCCAGATTTGTGGCTTTCACCTGCTAGACGGAGTCGACCCCCAATTGCAGTTGCTGCCAGAACCCATGAGATAGTGCTGGCCAACATAAAGGCAGATGATGGTTTGACTGTTGCAAGCATGGGTTCTGTAATCACTACTACCCCTCATGTATATCCATTTGAAGAAAGGTAAGTACGAGATACCTTACCTTCCTTGTTCTTTCTCAGAGTATTCACAATGTACTCCGTGGGTTGCAAATAAAGAAAGGAGTTCCCGACCATCTTCAAATTACTCTGCATTTGCTTAATGAATTTTCTCTTCTAGTTCATTTGGTAGAAAATAATAACTTTTTGGTTTATGGATTTAGCAGCAGTGAACTTGGATCTCAGTCTTAATTTGTATGAATGATTTGCTTCTCCTTGCTAGAACTTAACATTTATGTGGGTTGCCTTTTCCATTTCTTATTTTCTGGTTTTCATTATTATATCTCACTTATGGCTTCTTTTAAAGTAATTCCCCTGCAGAGCCATGTCTTTGATGGGTTTAGGAAATCCATGATGTTGTGAACAGTACCTATTTTCTTTCCTCTCCGTGAGTAAAGGTGTTTTTTTTGCCTGACACAAATTATTTTCCTGCCAGAGTTCAGGTATTTAGAGAGTTTATAAGCATAGATAAAGTGTCCCGAAGAATGGCTGGTGAAGTAACTGCTCCTGGTTCAAGAGTAGTTGAGATTGTAGTTCGTCGTGGTCACATCGTGGAAGATGGATTTCGGCAGCTAAACTCTCTTGGTTCAAGGTTGAAGTCATCCATTCATGTTTCCTTTGTCAGTGAATGTGGCCTTCCTGAGGCCGGCTTGGACTATGGTGGATTATCTAAAGAGTTTCTAACTGATATATCAAAGTCTGCCTTTTCCCCTGAGTAAGTTTGCACTGCTGTTTGTTGATTATTCTATTCCTGCGTTAATGTGCATTCCTAGAGGCTAGAGGGCAGAGTTTTATGTTGTTGTTGTTTTACTCCTTTCCTAGGCATGGTCTTTTCTCCCAAACCTTGAATTCAGAGAGGCTTCTCATCCCGAATTCAGCTGCAAGGTTTCTGGAGAATGGTATCCAGATGATTGAATTCCTTGGAAGAGTTGTTGGGAAGGCTCTTTATGAAGGGATATTGCTAGACTATTCTTTTTCACACGTCTTTGTACAAAAACTGTTGGGCCGGTATAGCTTTCTTGATGAATTGTCAACTCTGGATCCAGAGCTGTACAGGAATCTTATGTATGTGAAGGTAAACCCTCTTAACTCACTCTTCAGGCAAGTATCTCATTTTTGTTTGTTGCTGTTCATTTATTAAATTTATGTTTCCTTATCTGCTAGTCCTTGCTAGAATGCTTATCTAGTACTTATTCATGCTTGCTGATATCCTTTAGTTAATGACCTTTACTTGTTTTTTTAACCAATATGGTAACACCCTTAGTCTCAAATTCTATGCTTCTATTACTGCATTATTGAGTAATATAATCGTGGAAGTCGTTATAAGCCTGATTTGTCACACTATGTACTTGTGGCTTGCATATCAAGTATTGTTATAGACTTTTAAAGGGTTTCAAATGAATGAATGCTGAGCCACATATCAAGCATTGTTGGCGACTATGACAGTATGAATTATTGCTATCTTTTTTTGAGATTTGATCTTTTCATAAAATGTTGATGTTATGAGGGTTGTTGTCACAGCATTATGAAGGTGATGTCAAGGAACTTTCTCTAGACTTCACAGTTACTGAAGAGTCATTTGGAAAACATCATGTTATTGAGCTTAGACCTGGTGGTAAGGATGTTGCTGTGACAAATGAGAACAAGATGCAATATGTTCATGCTATGGCGGATTATAAACTTAACAGACAGGTCTCTATTTTCTGAACTCCTTGGAGTATGGATCGGTGTCAGTATGTATATTAATACCTCATTCGCATTGTTTAAACTGCAGATTTTACCCTTTTCAAATGCTTTTTATAGAGGTCTAACAGATCTGATCTCACCATCTTGGCTGAAGCTATTTAATGCAAGTGAATTCAATCAGGTAATTCTTCCTACAACATGCTCAGTCATTATTTTCATAATGATCACATGGTTCTTGGTTAAATTAAATATTGTGATAGAAGAAATTTCCTGGAAAAAATCTGAAACATGAAACAATGTCAATGATGTGCCTGCCTTTTTGGTGTTTCATTATTGCTTATAAATTTTGGATAACATCCTCTTGGCTTGACAATATCACTGTAAGGACAATTTTGGATGATATTCTGTTGAGTGGAGAGATTGAAGTGTGGATAATTTTAAATATGCCTCCTTGAGGTAAGCTTGGATTACGTAACTGAAGTCTATATCCTCTGTCTGGACAATGAGCACTTTAATGAAGTGTACAGCTTGCTGGTTTCATGTCAAGGAATGGCAGAAAAAAACATGATATAAAAAGACCTCATTACCCATCTGTTCTTCAAGACACACTGGCCAGTTTTTCCATATGAACAAATGTTTAAAACCCTACACTTGAATATGAAAATTTTCAGACCTAAGAGCCATCAGGTCATTGCATGTGGGAAATGTATCACGTGGATAAATTATGTATGAAAAATGAAGATAGCTATTTCTTGTGGGTAAAATGCTTATTTAGATTGTTCTATTCAGTTGCTTTCAGGTGGTAATCTTGACATTGATGTTGATGATCTAAAAGACAACACACGATACTCAGGCGGTTATTCTGAAGGGAGTAGGACAATTAAACTCTTTTGGGAGGTAAAGCCATGCATCAAAACTGATGCTATGTACTTGAAATTTTGGTCGTGTTCAATGATATGATATGTTCCTTTATGATTTGTCTTTGTGCTTCTTTTGCATCTCATCTGATTATGTTTTGCAGGTACTTAGAGGATTTGAACCGAAGGATCGTTGTATGCTGCTTAAATTTGTGACCAGCTGTTCTCGAGCTCCATTACTTGGGTTCAAACATTTGCACCCATCCTTTACCATTCATAAAGTATGTCTTTTATCTTAAATATTAATATCTTCGCATCTACTATAACTTGATGTTTTTTTGAGAATGGTAACAGCCTCATAGGGTTTCTTGTACATAATTGATGAGTTTCTTAATGTTATCTCAGATGGCTCAGCAAAATTTTATTTTATTTTTTCTGGTGTTATAAATCCTTCTCAAGCGTGACAAGGGTGAATAAGAGGGATCTTGTTTATCAACATGGCGTGTATTTGTAGAAACCTGATAAAAAAATATGGCATGTATTTGTAAAAACCTTATAAAAAAATATGGCATGTAGAAAGTTTTTTGTTATAAAAATTCTTGGCATCTTTAATGGGGCAGGCATCAGTCTTGTTCTGAGTAAGATGCATCCTGTATTATTTCAGTAACGCATTATGCACAGGACCACACCTGCTTCGCAAACCCCTGCAGCCTGCTTCTAACCACTTACAGCCCTTCCTTGTTTCTCACTTATAATTTTATTATCATCAAAATTTGGAATTGATTCTGGACTTTAATTCTGTGTAGGTTGCATGTGATTCCTCTCTGTGGGCCGCAATTGGAGGACAGGATGTGGAGCGGCTTCCATCGGCTTCTACGTGCTACAATACACTGAAGGTACTCTTTTCTTAGTGGCAAATTCAGGTTAGAAACTTTGAGAATCTTTATCAAACCTTTGGTCTTGTCTTATATTTTCTTTTTCTCGTGGATCACAGCTTCCAACCTACAAACGTGCAAGCACTTTGAGAGCAAAGCTTCTTTATGCAATCAATTCCAACACTGGATTTGAACTTTCTTAGGGATCTTTGAATCTTAACTCGTAACCATTTCAGGTGAATGTTCACATTTGTTGCCTTAAATTTGTAGTATATACCAGACTTGAAGTGTTTTACTTAGTTTCTGTTCTTATGATTGCTTGCATGTCAGTCATTTTAGAGCACATGTTAACTAAAGCATACAGTTGTGAAGTGTCATTCATTCTATTGCTTTCTACGACAATAAAAGCCAACCATCAATGACTTATCTGATTAATCAGCCAAAGATAGTTTTATCCATGCACCTTTTCGCCTTCATGGCTGAGGCTATCTCGAGACCTGAGGGAAAATAATAATTACGATAATGGGGCGGTACTTAGAAAAGGGTTTCCCTTGGAAATGGAAATTTTATCCACTGATTCTATCTTTTTGCAAAGTATGCCCCATTTACTTGGAAGAAAGGAAGTGGCAGAAAAAACTCTGCTTCTCTATAGTGAAAATTTAAAGGAAAAGAAAATACCTCCAATATTTGGTTCTACTTGAATAACCAGTTAACTGAAATAAAATACTGATGCCATCATTCTCTTATATTTTGCAAAGTATGCCCCAGTTACTTGGAAGAATGGAAGTGGCAGAAAAAACTGTGTTTCTCTATAGTGAAAAGTAAAACTTAGGAAAAGACAATACCCAATATTTGGTTCTAATCGAATAAACCAGTACCAATGGCATAATCATCTTTTTAAAATGATGCATAATATTTTCATTGAAATAGAAGCATAAAGCACTACAATGTGTATAGATAATGAGGTTTTACGTAATCATAACCTTGAAAATTAACCATGCACTCAACAAAGTACTTGTACATGTATCTGTAATGCATTTAAGAGAAGCAGGAGTACATCTGGTAAATTGTTCTAACAGTGGTGGGATGGCTTCATGAGATGAGACTGATTCCTTGTGAAAGTAGATCCCCTGCCAAGACCTCATTAGCAGCTTCGGAGGGATGGAATCCGTCCCAAAATACGTATGCTGTGGCATTGCTACATGTTCCTACAGACCTGGCATTACAGAGCACTGAGGTTTCTAGTGTTCCTGTTCCACAGCAAGCCCTTCTTGACTCAAAGAACCCTGTGGAAAAAATGTCGTTTAGCATAAGAAAGATCTGTGCTAGTGCAACTATATTTGTCTCAAATGCGTGTCTTGCTCAATATTCAGAATGGAGCTGTGGTACTTTTTTTGTGTGGCATGTGTGTTGGTTCATCAGTGAATAGATCAATCACTAGACTGTTGTACTACACTTCTGTAATTTGGAACATGTATAAATAGAGCATACTTACAGACCAGAATAACACGGACTATAATTTTGCAGAACGGGGCATTACCATTGTCACTGGGCTTTGTGACCATATCAAAGAGAGGCTGGTAGATATCGAAGACCACAAGTTTGAGGCCAGGAAGCTTCTCCACAAGGCTTTGAGAAGTTCTGTTTAATTTATTGTTGTAGGCAATAGCGTCTCTATTTAACCGATCAACACACTGATTGCTTCCCATGCCAAAGAGAGTGATAGCTGCAGGCAAACATCCCGTTGGTGGTAGGTTTGTGATTCCAATCCTTCTTGCTCCAAGTCCATACAGAGTCTGTGAATCCCATCCTTGTTAATTGTGCTTTGAAGTACTAAAATCGTTAATTGTGCTTTTAAATACAAAAACTATCAACCGAAAATCAAATCATGTATATATCAGAAAAGCAGCATGATACCCCACAATTTCCTATTGGGTTGGTTCATCTTTGGATTTAATTGATATGAATGGTGTATTTGAAAGGAGTTCAGGTATATATATGAGCAGATTGTTAACCATTCCCTAACTGGGTCCTTTCTTTGCTTGCCTTTTATTTCATCTGCTAACTTTTTGGTGTGAAACAAAGAATGTTTGGTCTGATACCTGAATGAAAGTGGAGTACGATCTCAAGAGAAGGTCTGAGAACCGGTCAGGTGTGTAGAATCCTCTGATAAGGGGGTTGATGTAAAAATTCTGAATATAATCACTTGTTCCTGAGCTCAGCAGATGGATAGCGCCAGAGAAGATGTCATTGGCTTTTTCATTCCCCACCATGCCCGTAACTCTGTTCTGGTACTCCTTGTAGTTATTAAGCTGCTGGGTCAGCGAAATGGCACTCTGAAAAGGTTCACAAGCAACATTCATGAGACGTGTGTTAGCTTGAATGGTTTGCTCAAAACTCACATACACGAGAGGTTCTGGATCTCAATGATTACATATAGCTGGGATGTTCCGTCGAAAAGGCCAGAAGCAGCTGACGCGAAGTTGACTCCGTTAAGGATATTTCTTCCCCTGGCTTCTTGACTAAGGTAAGCAGGAGGGTATGAGGTAAAACCAAGGTACTCAGCTGTGCATGGAGGAGTCAGAAAAGAATATAAGATTGAGATAAGTTGGAAAAGACAATACTAAGAGCATGAGCAGTTTGGTTGTTGAGAAAACATTACCAGTAAAGTCTGTAGCTAACTTTCCATTGCAGAATCTTCCAGTTGGTCTGTGAGTGACAAAGTCTCTTCCATACGGAGGGAAGTTTGCCTTGATGACAGTGTTGAGGTTGTTGTTGTTGCCCGCATCAGCGACCGAGTCTCCGAAGATAATAAGTGCAGGAACAAGAGGATCGGCATGAGCAACCGAGGAGACTAGAACAAGAACAAGAAAGGAAATGCCCCAAAAACTACATGCAAACCCCATTTCCCTCTTGTTTCTACAAAAGTTAACTCACTTGGCCAAAATGTATGTGGAACTGTGTACAAGTGAGAGGAGAATGAATGAAGAAGCAGAGGCAGGTGAGGGAGAATTTAAAGAGGGAAATCTAGGGATGTGGTCAAACTCAAAAGTAATGTAACTGTCTTAAAAGAAAGGAAACAAATATTTCTTATTTTCTGGGGAGGAAACATGTTTAGCACCGGATAAAGCCCATGATTTTATCCACTGTACGTAATCTCCTCTATTTGTTAGCTAACTGAAAAGCATAACCATTTTGAGGAGATAAGATTTTTAGTTAAAGCCTCAGAGATGGACTCCAAGGAAAAAAAAGCCTATTGCTTTTTAGACCTAAAGATCACATTCTACATGCAACACCAGAAGTGGCTGGTCTCGAGCAAAGTAAAGAAGTATTTTTAATTTTGAAACATCCACCCTTCTAACCTAGGCAGAGAACTCGAATAAAATTTGTCTCCTGATAAAAAAAGGTAGAGAGGATATAGGGAGAGATTAGGAAAAGAGACTCCCTCTTCATGTTCTTTACTCTTGTTCTAAAAATGCTATCATGAATTGACATGTATGAGCATTTAAGTCCTCTACAAAAAAAAAGGTAAGTGGTCACCTAATGATTCTGTCTCTTCTCACAGTTCCTGAATGGAAGCCACCACATTAGAGGAGAGAAAAGTAATTGCGCGTATGGTGGGTGCCACGTGACTTGCATTTACTTGTTAAAAATGGAGAGCAAGGTTGCTAATTTGTTATTGTGGTTCTCTTAGTATGGGAACTAAAATACACGAAGAAAAAGAGGAGAAATTTAACGAGAGAAAAGATAGGAGAGGAGAGGAGAGGAAGGGAAATAATTTTTTATTTCCTTTGTATGGGTGCCATTTTAGGGAGAGAAAATAAGAGAAGAAATGATGAGTGAATTTACTTTTATATCTAATTGATTACCATTAAAAAGATGAATTAAAAATGTTAAAATAGGAATACATGAGTTAAAATTTTAATTTCCCTACATTTTCTTCCACTTATGAGAGTAACTATTTTTTAAGTTAGGAGGGAAGTTAAGCTTTAAAATTTACCTTCATTTTCCCTTCTTTACTCTCCTTTCCCTCTTTTTCCATCACTCATTTTTATTCTCATACGGAGAAACTTTAATAAAGTTCCATTCCTTTCTCTTCCTTTCTCTCATCCCATACTGAGCATTAGTGGTGACTGGTTGTACATGTTTCTTCCTCCCCACATTCAATTTGGTTGCAAATACTATCTAATTAATTTGTTTACGTACAAATCAATGTTATTGCTAGTTGCAAAGCACTCTTTAGGAAATAATGCAGGGAGAGATTGGAGAATTAGGACCCACTGGTTAACTAAGCTCATTTATGATGGATTCCACACTAAGTAGAGAAAGCATTAATTGATTCCTTCGGTTCTACTCCCTCTTTCCTTTAATGTTTGACTCTTACTATTTGTGCACGCATATCGAAAAGGCCGGATGACGCACTATTTGACCTCAAAAAATTCCAAATTTTTTCTCGGACGTACGTTATTAACGTACGTTAGAAAAAAAGTACGGATTTTTTTTAGGTCAAATAGTGCGTCATCTAGCTTCCTCGATATGCGTGCATAAACAGTAAACGTCAATATTTAAAGGACGGAGGGAGTATTCCCTAAATCATAATCTGTTACAGTATTTTACAAAAAGAAATTTTGTCTCTTAAGCAAAAAAAAATATTAATTAGCTACTCTCGAAGTATAATGTGCATGGTGTTTTGGGTGTAATTTAACTTCCAATAAATTATATATATACTACGAAAAACTTACGATATATATAAATTATAAATTTATTTCATATATTTTTAATGTACGTAAGAATTTATTGTTATTGACATGAGAAAATATTTACTATGAAGTGTTCTTTTTATACATGTTTAATTTTTGAAAATTAAACTATGCACGGATGACGTGAGCAACACGTTAGTTAGAGTACTTGATAAAACCTCCTTGGAAGAGACACGTGTCATACCAATGTGGCATAACCGTCAATTCAGTTTTCAAGACGCTTAACCAAGGATGTACGGTAGTAATAATCTCTGATTGGGTGGTTGGACTTCTTATTAATTGTTAAGTGTGGAATAAAATAAAGTAAAATAATTAGTACACAGTAAGCGACGAAAAGTACGCTCTATAGTTCGATAAAAATTCGTTCGTAAACGATAAAAGTTCAAACGTAAGAGATAAAAGTTTAAAAAAAAACTTAAACCCAACCCAAAGGCCAACCTAAATTTTAAACCCAACCCACACCCAAATCCTTTCAATTAAATCACAAATTCTCATTTCCCAAATCATTACTACTAATAAACCCGTGCCAAATCCAATTCAATCTCTGCCGAAATCCAATCCCTCCATTTAATTCAATTTCTATACCAAATCATCACATATCGATCACCCCCTCAATCTCTCATTCAATTCCAATCTTAAAGTAGAGAATAATTGTAAAAAGTACGTATATTTTATGAATTCTAATGTATAATTAATTTTTTTCTATATTTTCTTTTTATTTATCTTTTTGTTAAGTTTATCTAAATATTTGTTATTTAGTGACGGATACAAATACTCTTAAGCATTTTTTCAATTTTTCGTTCAGCTCACTTGTCTTCCCTTTAAAATACTCCAAAAAAAAAAGTTCGGGGGCACGCACTCCCTAAATACAAATTTTAAATCCATCATTGATCTCACCCCCAACATCAAAGGATGGGGTGGAGTTGTGCTTGTGCAGCAACAGAATTTAATGGTCATTCTCGTGTGTTGCACCCAAAATCTTTGTTTAAAAAGAAAAGAAAAGAATATTGTATTGTATATTTGTATTTCAACAATATATATTATAAGTTTAATTCTTTATATTATAATAATAATTAATAATAAAATAATTTTAAAAAAAATCATTTCTGAGAAGCACAAATCACAAGTTCTGTAACCAACCCAAACTAGATAGGTTCGATTGTACAACTCACGAGTAGAAGTCAGCCGCGATGCGGTGATGCTCGATTCTAATTTAAGGTTGAAATTTTTAATTTTTTGCCTCTCTAATGTCTTGGATTTTTTTTTTTTTGTGTTTTAAGACATACCTGATAATAAAAAATAGTGTTGTATATACTAATAAATTATATAAAAATTACATACTAATGTAGAAAATATATGAGTGGTATACATTAATTCATTTAAAGGTCTCATTATTTAAAATATATCATTCAGATTTTGACACATTAATTAATAAAAAAATTATAAAATTTGTTAGTAAATTAAGCATTTTCCTTACATAAATCATCCAAAACAAAGGGATCATGACTTTCCGGTATAAACCATGAACTCACCATGATAATCAAATTTAATATAGTCCAACCAATTTAAAGATCCGAAAAGGATTTTTTTTTTCTGAGATCTAGAAGACCAAAGGTCATTTTTTAAAAGATCCGTGTTGTTTTGAGCTTTTTTTTTCAATTTATCACCAAAAAATTATCGCAGTGTGCAATTGCTATTTTTCTTGCATTTTGTCTATATTTAATAATTTTCTTCATTGTATGTAGTTGCATATCTGATAGTTTAAAAAATTGGTGATTTTTTTTGGTTTCGCAAACTATCATAACTTTCTAATAAATCTTGAGTATCGTTGATACATGAAAAATGAATAAAAAAGATAAATGAGAAAAAATCAGACTTATACTTAGGCCATGGAAGATAAAAAAGAAGCAAGAGGGAGACACCTACGCACGTATGTGTCACCACATGATGTTGTAACATTTATATAGAATAAAAAAAAATCTTGTTAGTATTTAAATTTCAGCCAAGTAAAGGACTTTTTTTAAGAAAACAAGAAAATGTCATTCAATGAGTTCTACAATTGAAGCTAGAGGAGGTAGAGTTTTACTATGTTTTGTGTCAAAGTTCTGTAAACCCATGGGCTTGTTATTTTTGGGCTGTGTTTTGGCCCATGATAAGAAACAAATAAAGGGAATAGAAAATTTAATTATTATTTTTTATCATAGAAACAAAAAAAAAATTATTTAAATTAGAATTAGAATTAGAAAATAACAACTAATGTAGTAAAAATTATTTAATTTGAGATAAAAATGTATCTATGCATGCTTGTTTTTATATTAATAAATGGTAAGAAGTACTCCTGCGGTATATATATTGTCAGAAGATCACCTCTTTTTTTCTGATCGGGGTGTCAGGACTTCAACTAATTGAAATTAGAATTAGAATTAGAAAATAACAACTAATTGAACAAAATTTTTTTTTTAACGAAAACTAATTAAACAACCTATTCCTGAAAATCAAGGATCACACAATCTTCACCTGCAGCTACGCTCAAGCCATCTTGTTCGGCCCACTTCTCCAAGGCCTTCGAGTTCCTGGAGTGCTCAGAGAAAAACATTTGTGATGTCGTCTCTGTCATCGCTCACCTGGCTCTCTCTAATCACCAGTAGGATAACCAGTAGGATAACCAGTAGGACTTGGAGTATAGGCTGGTCTGGTGGTGTGGGTTGGTCTGGTGGTGTGGGTGCAACAGTTAAATTAGTTAAGGTTCTATGCATGGGCTTTGTTTTGCCTTCTCATGGGCTTTTTATTATACGGGCTTCTCTTTTTCTCTTATTTTAAGCTATGGGCTTGTACTCAAATGAAACATCGGTCGTGGATCATTTGACTTAAGTTGACAATATTTGGAAATAAAATAATATTAATTAATCATTTTAGGCAAGATAGATTTTACAAGTGTCTACCTTACGTAAGCCTCGTCGTGCGTTCATGTGATGTGAGTGAGTATCATCGATCCCATAAGCTTTCTTAATTAGTTTAGGACAATAATTTAAGGATATCGTCAACATCGAAATGGTAGCGATGGAGCTGAAAATTATGAGCTTTTATAATTTTATTATTCTGTGTTTTCTTTTGGTCGATATATAATACAATAGTACAAGGCAGAAATGACTCAAATGAGAAGTAAGGAAGGTTCTTACTTATTTTTATTTAATAACATAAAATAATAAAAAATTAAAAGACCAAAAACTCCTTTATAGGAATTGCAATTTTCTTTTTGGCAGGTAGGAATTGCTACTAAGAGAGGATTAATGATTAATTATTCAATTCGTCACGCAATATAAGTTAACAAATACTTATATAGTCAATTTAATTACATTTTTTGAAAATAAATCTTATTATTTGGTGAAATATAGTAGTAAATGTGTTTAGTGTTGATAAATTAAAGTTAATTCCAAAATAAAGAATTCTTTTAGAGATTTACTTAATTATGATTTATAAACGACTTTGAGTTATCAAGAAATACTCTGGTTTAAAACCGTAATACGTACATGTCGAGAGAAAATAATTTATAGTTTTACATTATGAGAAAAAGAAATTTACAGTACGCACATGCTCTGTTTAAGGGGTAGGTTGTGATTTTGATAATAATTAATAATATATTTTTTTTATAAAAAAACACTCCTTCTAAAAACATAGTCTTTGAGGGTAAATGGGTAATAGAGTCATTTGCAGAAAGCTGATTAGAAAAAAGTAAAAAATAAAAACAGCATTTTTGCTTCATTGACTCTAGTGACCCAAAAACAAGGCAAGTAAAGATCTGATCCGAAACGGTGACCAAATCCTTAAAAATATTCATTAAAAAAAAAAGTCTTAGAAAGAGAGACTAGCCCAGGCCCACTATACAACAGAAACGGGAAACCTCTTTATGAAAAAACCCACGTGGAAGCTCGTGGAGGTGAGTACACAGATCACCCAAGCACCCGTGGCCACCGGATCAACAATAAAAGCGAACTCGGTGACTGGAGGGTAAAAACGGAAAGGAGAGTAAAATTTGCATGAGAATCACGAAGATAGAGGTTCTTATAAGTAGACGCTTGGCGTGAATGCGTACACCATTAAATGCCAATTCTCCCATTCTCTCTTTCGTTTCCAGTCCTTTCTTTCCTTAAAAACATTGCTAAAAAACAAAACTCGTGTAATAAAAAACCAAAAGAAAAAAACCCTTCCGTTTCTTCATCTTCTCCTTTTTTCTTTCAATCAAGAAGAGAGAAAAAAAATAAAAGAAACCCAAATCCTCAAAAAATATTAAAATCAAGAAGATGTGCAAGAAAGGATTTGCATGCAAGTTTTCCTCCACTTCTGGTTCGGTTTTTCTGTTGATGGTCCCACTTGTGGTGGTTTCTGTGTTTTTTGCTACTTTTGGTTCTAAAACCTCTAGTGGTGGTGGAGACTGGCCGGGTTTTATATCTGGCCACTACCCTAATTGGTTGTGGGGTGGGAGTAGTTACGGCGATAACTATTACTCTTTAAATGACAGCGCGGCGGCAATGCCTGCGGCCGGTGGCGGAGATGACGGTGGGAATATAGTGGTGATGGGTGTTAGTGGTGGTGGAGGGGGAGGAATAAGCATTAATAATAATAGTACAGAAGAGGAAAAAGCGTACGACATGTCGTTTGTTGTCAATCGGTCCCCTTCTCCACTGGAGGACATGCGTGTCGTTCAAGAGACTGTAAGTTCCGACTTGAATTTCTATTTTTTTACTATAATTTCATAAATTTAATTCTTAGATAGTTTCGAACATGTTGTCTTGTCTAGCTCCTTGTGTTACTGACTACTGTTTGTTTGTCTTAATCGATGTTTAATAAAAGATAAATGAAACGGAGTAATTGGCGTATAGTCAACGTTATGTTCTTTCCAAGATTTTTTAAAAGAATTTCTGTAATTAAGAAAACATAATTGGTTCTGAAAAACTCTATTGCCTCGAAGGCATATGAGAATGCCGGTGAGCAGAGGATTTGTTTAAATTTCAAGGTTCTAATTAATTCATTGCCTTTACTATTAGTATTGATTACTAGCAATTAATTTTATTTATGTTTGTCCCTCCCTAGTATCAGTACCACCTTGCAAAGTTTAATTACCTTGTCCGGTCCACCTTCAACATTGATTGTAGCCATTGATTGTAGTCGGGTGGTAAGAGATTGTCCTCCCTAAATCAAGATGGAGAAAGAAAATGATGTCGGGGAGAGTTAGCCTATGTTTGAACGAGATTAGTTTCGTGCAATTATGGAAAGAGGATATTTAGGGAGACCAAAAATAACTTAAGTGATCTCTAGTTTGAGTTTGTTCACCAGTTAAGTTCGAGTTTTGTCTTAAAAATAAAGTAAATCATTTCAAGAGAAAAAGAAAAACTATCCTTAAATTAGAACATCAACGTAGAAAAATAATTAATGCGTGGAAGTCAACGTTACAAAAATCCGATGACACCCACGCTGCCCTTCCCTGACATTTGAATTCTTAATTAGTGATCAAGTTTTGTGAATTATGTGGTGGCTAAAATTGTATGCTGACCCTGCTTTTGGAAATTTTGTAGTTGATCTTAAAGAATACAACTAAAGAGGAAGATGATGTACTAATTTCAAGCAGTGAAACTCCAGCTGCTGAGCCCCCTTTGGATGATAAAAGCAGAGGAAAAACAGAGTACACAAATTTAGAAAGGCTTGAATTTGGTCTCCAAAAAGCTCGTACCGCGATAAGAGAAGCTAAAAGCGGAAATCAAACATATGACTCTGATTATGTTCCCGTGGGACCTATGTATTGGAACTCCAAGGTCTTTCACAGGTGAGGTTTAAGTAGTTTATTAATTTGAATACTTAGATAGGAAAATTTTAGACTGTGTCGTTGGACCGCTATAGTCTATAATTAGTGTGAAGCTGTTTTTTGACATTACAGGAGTTATTTGGAAATGGAAAAGCAATTTAAGGTCTTCGTGTATGAAGAAGGGGAGCCTCCGGTATTTCATGATGGTCCTTGCCGGAGCATATACTCCATGGAAGGAAATTTTATTCACAGGATGGAGATTGATGACCAATTCCGGACCCAAGATCCGGAGAAGGCACAAGTCTATTTCCTTCCATTCAGTGTTGCAAGGATGGTCCAGTTTGTTTATGTACGCGATTCGCACGACTTTGGCCCTATAAGAAGGACTGTCGTAGATTATGTCAATCTTGTTGCTGGCAAATATCCCTACTGGAATCGGAGCCTTGGAGCCGATCACTTCATGCTCGCTTGCCATGATTGGGTAAGATATAGTATTAACTTAATAACCTACATTGCAGTACATGAGGAGCCATTGGTAACATCGTTTCATTATTATTTTCTTTTTAACAGGGGCCGGAAGCTTCATATTCTCTTCCCGAACTAGGGAAGAACTCGATTCGTGCATTATGCAATGCAAACACCTCTGAAAGATTCAATCCCATGAAAGATGTATCTATTCCGGAAATCAATCTCCGTACCGGCACAATAGAAGGCCTTGTTGGTGGACCATCGGCATCAAAACGTCCAATCTTGGCTTTCTTTGCCGGAGGGCTTCATGGTCCAATTAGACCTATTGTTCTTGAGCATTGGGAAAACAAGGATGAAGATATTCAAGTTCACCAATACCTTCCGAAAGGCGTATCTTACTACAATATGCTGAAAAGAAGTAAGTTCTGCCTTTGCCCAAGCGGTTATGAAGTTGCGAGCCCTAGAGTGGTGGAGGCTATTTACACCGGATGTGTTCCGGTGTTGATATCAGACCATTATGTGCCGCCATTTAGCGATGTATTGAACTGGAAGTCCTTTACCGTCGAGGTTCCGGTGAACGAGATCCCGAACTTAAAGAAAATACTGACAAGTATATCTCCAAGGCAGTATATAAGAATGCAGAGAAGAGTGATACAAATTAGAAGGCACTTTGAGGTTAATTCTCCGCCTAAACGGTACGATGTGTTTCACATGATTCTTCATTCAATATGGCTTAGGAGACTGAATGTTGGAATCCACAATGATCAGTTAGCTATCACTAGTTGATTGGAATTTAGGAATTTTAGGTAAATTGTATTTAGGATTTTTACTCGCTTTTTCCTTTCCCATTTCTTTTACGTTTATCAAGTGTTAGTTAAATCCACGCGAATAACCATACAATTTTTGTTTAGTCGTATTTTGTTGTTGGCGCTGCTACTTTATTGTTATTGTTTTCCCTCGTGACACTTACATCCCTCAAACAGTAACATTTAGTAAAACAAACACTAAAAAGTCAAGTAAAATGTACATATAGTAACATTTATTGGAGGACGTCATTTATTGGAGGACGGAGGGGACGGAGGGAGTATTAATTTAACGAAGGGAGTATTAATTTAACGATTCATGTAACACTTGAAAAGCACTAATGTAAAATTACGTTGGGATAGTCCCCTTTTGGACGTCCGACAGAAAACAGCAAAAAAAGAAGAAGCTTACTGATGAAATTGATGCAACTGCGGCCCAAGAAACAAGTACAGACGAAAATTACAGTTCCCAGCCCAGCCCATTATAATCAGCCATTGGCCCATTGCACTTACGGTCAACTGTACCACTGGTCAGACACAATATTCCACGTGTGGTAACACGTGGATGTCAAAAACTCAAATCCCAAAACTTGTTTCCTTTCACTTTTGATCAATTTAATATTCTGTAGAAACTCGATAAATTAATACTCGATTATTTAATAAACTCTCTAAGATAATATTTTTGGCCGGTCCCGACTCGGGGATAGGGTGCTAAATTAATAATTCGCTAAAATTATAAGATAATACATTTTTGATAATTTCTTTAGACTCCATATAAAATATAAATTAATAATTCCTTATATATAACATATTACATGAATGATTTATGAAGGTTTCTTGAAAAATGACTCAATTGTCTTTTGTTTTTTGTTGAAATCAATTTCCCCTTGTATTTTGATCTTGTTTATATAGAAAATATTTTTAATGTCCATAAAGTGATACATTGAACACAAAAAGCATAATAAGGTGGGAGATTGAAGGTTTCTTTCAAATTGGGCCCTTCATTTGATATACAGTACATGCATTGTATACAATAATTACAGTAAATGGAAGCTTGAAAGGTGTTTGTAAACTAAGTATTTTACTATAAATTAATAAAATATTAATTAATATATAAATTAATAATTATTAATTTATCGATTAATTAATAAATTTTGGTCGTCCCAAGTGTATTATTTTATAGAGTTTCTACTGTAAAAACAAAACCCTGCCTTCCTCTTATCTAAGCCAGCTTGATCAGCCCACCGGTGTTTCACGCCTAACGATGCACCACCCCCACGTACCAACCCTGCCACGCGTCACTCATCCGTTAATTCACCTTCCACGTCTCATCCTCACACACCTCTTTTGCCGCTATAAATCTTCACCTCATTTTGTTTCTCATCACGAAGCAAGAATCGCATGAAAGAAAAGAGCAAAAAAAGAGTATCAAAAAGAGAATTATATACATAATTCAAGTTTAAATTGTGTCTAGCAAAGCAAAGATTCAATGGCATCCATGCGAGATAGGAAGACTCCGGATGTGGTGGAGGTGGAGGTAAAGCAAGAGACGGTGGTGCCGGCGGAGGAGCGACCAGGCGGCGTAATTGGGTCGATGCTGAAGACGGTGGCGACAACATTGGAGCACGCGACGGAGGCGGTTGTTGGGAAGACCCAAGAAGCTAGAGACAACACAATGGAAGGAATGCAAATTGCTTCAGACAAAACAGGGGAGACTGCCCAAACCGCTGCAGATAAATCAAGAGCGACTAAGGATTGCGCCGCACAGAAACTTCAAGAAGCTAAAGACGCCGCAGTAGATAGAGCAGTGAGGGCGAGCGGAACGGCAAAGGAGTCTGCGCAGGGGGCAAAGGAATCTGCGCAGGAGAAGGCAGGGGTGGCTAAGGATAAAAGTGGGGATTATGCCCAATCTGCTGCAGATAAAGCAGGAGAGACTAAAGATTCTGCTGCTCAGAAACTTCAAGAAACTAAAGAGAGTGCCAAAAATAAGGCCGGAAATATGACTGAAACGGCGAAGGATAAGGCTGAAACGACGAAGGAATCTGCTAAGGGGACGGCAGAGGCGGTGAAGGACAAGTTGGAGGAGTACAAGGATTCTGCGATGGAGAAAGCCGGTGAGAGTAAAGATGCGGTGAGGGGGAAAGCAGAGGAGTATAGGGATTATCTTGCTGATAAAGAACATCAGATGGAGCAGAAAGCCGGGGATGCGAAGAATTACACTATTGAGAAAGCGGGGGAGGCGAAGGAAGCTAGTGGGAACAAGCTGGCTGGGATGGCGGAGTCGGCGAAAGGAGCTGCTTGGAAGGCTATGGAGTTCATATCGGGGAAGAAAGATGAGGTGAAAGATAAAACAGGGGAAGCTGCAGAAGCAACCAAGGTAATAATTGATTAGTTTTAAATTAATTAACCTTCCAAATTTTCTAATTTAATCATTTTCTTGGAAGTCAGAGTTGAGATTTTAATGATATTGTTAGGATAACAGTCAACCACCGAGTTACATGGTTAATTTTTTTGTGTTAGCAAAACTCTTTTTTTTTTCAATACCCTATTTAGATAACCGCTCTTCTAATTGTTAGATTAGATGTTTGATTAGGACTTTTTTTTTATGTTGTGGTATGGCAGGAGAGGATGACGGAAGCGGAGGAGAGGGTGAAGGAAGGTGGGGAGGTGATGGGGCAGAAGGTGAGAGAAACAGAGGAGGAGACGAGGAGGAAGGTGGTGGATTTGGAGATTCAGGATAGAGAGAGGAAACTTGAAGCTGACAGGATTGCTCTGGAAGAAGCTAAAGCTGACAAGTAATTAAAGATTATGAACTCAATTTTTTGACGTTTGCTTCGATTTTTCTTTGTTTGGATTTTTCTTGTAATATTTCTTGGTTTGGGTTTTACAGGGCGAGAGGAGGAAGGGGTGGAATTTTGGGCGCGCTTGGATTTGGCGGAACGGACAAGAAGTGATGATCCTGCTCTGTTTCCCTGTTTTTTCTTTTACGTTCGGTTTTCTTTTTCCTAAGTTACGGTTTGCCCTTTGTCCTGAAATACTTTTGTGGGCCTGTTGGGTTTGGGTTGGGCTTTTGTGGGATGCTGTGTTTGGGTCTGTGTGGGTGCAAAAATGTTGCTGATCCAAGGGTAGGTAGGATGTTGTCGGTAGCTTTTGTTTTAAGGACGGGAAAATGTCAAACGAGCAGCATGTGTAAATAAATGAAATGATGCCTTTTCGAGAATCAGGACACTACAATGCAATATTCATTTGCAATTTTTTTTTATTTTTTTTAATGTTTGAGATACGATTGGAATGTTCTACAAGGGGGGAATGATTTAGGCAGGAGGAGGAGACTTAAACAAGGAGTATGGAGAAAATACAGACATTGTTATTCTGAGATTGCGTTTTGAATTAGCAGCATCTGCAGCATTATTATTATTAGTATTAAAAAAGAGGATTTAATGTTTATAATAGATATGGGTGTGGCTGTGGTATTTGAGTTTTCAAGTTCAAGTTTCATTCTCGTTTATAAAATAAAAATAGTTAAACAAATTATTTAGAATAGTAAAAAATTATAAAATTCGGATAATATGTAATAAATGTGATAGGACAATCTCAATCAGTGGAAAAATCAATTTAAATCCTTGAACTTTTAATATTTGTCAAAAAACTGTTTCTTTTAAACTTTTATTTTTTCGAAAATAATTCAACTTTTTAAGTGAAGTGAGTATTTCTATATTTATTTGTCTCGAATTTGTAATTTTAAAAAAAAAATAGTAAATAGTAAATAATATTTTGTAGAAAATATAGATTTTATCTCACAAAATTTTAAATTATCTTGAATAAATTTCGAATAGTGAGAGCAGTGTTATATGTAGTCTTCTATTAAGAATTTATTATACTAGTCTCATAATACGAGAACAAAAGCCTTGTTTGTAAATTGTAATTTGGGGTTGTGGGAATATTCAAGTTGTTTACCCGCTAAAAAAGACAAGAGAATAGAAGCCCAAAAAGAATTTGACCTTCGAATTTCGGGATGTGTACGACCCAAATTAGGCCCACGGCCTGAACTACTAAAAACCGCTAAAACCACCCACTAATCCTCGCCACCACTGATAAAATAGACTCACGCCTCCCTTTCCCTCCACTCCCTCTCTCCCCTCTTCTTTCCCTCTCAAATTTAACAGGCGAAACGAAACGACAAGAGAAACAAGAACAATTACAAAAAGAGAGCAAATATCATTTAAATCATAGCAACTTGCATGGATTATTGAGTCAACCGGTACGTCTACTCGACCTCTTTTTTCATTATTTAATCCATTCATTGCATGTGAATCATTCTGTTCCCTTGTTTGTATTGTCGTTTCGGTCATGTTCGATTGAACTTCTATGTTGGTTGTTAGGTTGCTTTTCAACTCGTGTCGGCATTTGTAGCTTCGTTTATCTTGTTTTGAGATAGAATGCTGACAATTTTTAGTACTGCTTTTGTTCCCGAGAATGCATTATTTGAGGAATTGATATGGAAATTAGGTTAGAGAGGTTAACAATTGCTTAGGAAAATAAAATCATAATCCTCGATCCTGTGCATAGCGTCAGTTTTAACGATAGACTCCAGGACCGACAATGTTCGAATGGGAAAAAACGAGAACTGAAAGGCATTTACAATTCAGCAAGTCAAAGAACCCAATGCTACAGGTAGTGTTTGATAAGAACAAAATGTGCGAAGAAATTTGAGGTGGTTCTTAATTATGTCTCGTTTTAGAAGACTTTTCAAAGTGTTATTTTGTTTGACAAAGTAAAAGGTCAATTAGGTGAATGATTTTAGTGTTGTTTTACTTGTCCTCCAAAGGAAGGTTTATGCATTCATGAAATCAGAGCCATCACTCTTGTTGCATTGTTTTATCTTGTTCTCGTTGAATAGTGTCATGATCCCTTCGAACCGTGCTTGCAAATGTGTGAACATTCTTGTGGTACTTCTCTTATGACTTGTTAGTATTCCCCATGTTTGTTTGGGGTACAATACAAGACTGTTTCGGTGTGGGCTGCAAGAGCGGTATGCTTACATGATCCAGACCACACATTCTAGAAAGCATGTGTGTACCTTCATTGAACATAGAAGAACGCATATACCATTGTCATGTAAAGATGATACTGCCGACTATGCATTTGTATTTTTTCACTTAGACAGTCAATGGTCAAGGTGAGGGAATGAACGTGTTTCTGCTCTGATAGCTACCTGCTTAGGTGTGTACTTCACTTTTCAAGGCATGAGAGGCATCTGAAGCAAGATTTAGGTTTTCATGTTATCTTTGCACTAGTTTGCACACAGACAACATGTGATAATGTCGATGAATGTTCCATGAATTAGTCAAATTTATATTTTGCAGATTATCCTCTTAACATGTCTTTAACCTTTAAGGTCCTTGCATCAGTAAGTCTTATGTTATGTGTTAGAAGTGGGGATTAATTAAGACACCTGGTTCTTCTGCCTCTGTGACTACTACAGAATGATCCATATGAGTTGACACTTGGCATTGATTCTCGTGGGCAAAACAGCAAACTGTAGAATTTGCTGTTCATACTTTTTGCTTTTGAAGTTATTGAAAGCAACAAAGGTTCATTCATAATGTTCACATTTTTCTTGTTTTGGAGAATCACTTTTCATATGTTCTTTTAACCCAAATTAGAAGGTTACTGGTCAGATCTTTTGATAAGAAATTTTACATCATCATTAGAAGAAAAATACTCACTATGTTTTGTTCTTGTCACAATTGGTTATCTTAATCAAGCTTCCTTGAATCATGCTTACACTCTGTGACAGAGACTGCTGACCATTAAACAAGCTGTATTTATCTCAATTCCGATACAATGTTTATTGTAGACGATAAAACAGCTAAGCTAATATATATTATGTTCCATGACAACTAACTGTAAGAGTATGTTAATTTAGTTGCGAGGATTTGGTTCATATACTTATCTTATTAACTCAATGCTAGGATATGGATATATATAAATAATACTACGCCCTATTGATCTTGGGCCGATTGGCTACCACATAGTAGGTAGCATAAGTTTTTGTTCATGATGAGGTAATGAAAATGACTACCAGGAATTGTCTAATAAATGTAAGCCTCTAAATTTGTTAGATAGTGAATCAATAGCAAAGTGTCGGTGTCTGAAGAATTCCAGAGATGTCACTTTTGAGGTTTATTAGGACCATTGTGATTTTGACCCTACTTTTGGCCTCTTTGCACCTCAATATGTATCTTTTCACTACTCTTAAGGAATATGCTACTTTTAAGTCTTGGCTATGGTCATCTGAAAACTAAATTTATCTTTGTTTGTAGCTAGATATGCTTGATTTCCTAGAACAAAAACCTAATTAGTGCATTTAATGCATGTATATAAGTCCTTGCAAGTACCATAGATACGTGTGTTGTTTTCTTGCATACAAGATGCTTACATGAGTGCAGAAAAATCTCTCACGATTGTTCAACTTCCATACAGACATTTTTCGGTTCTTGTTCGGTTCATAAACTGTGATATTTGTTTCTTTTATGCACAGACCAAGATATTGTGGGCATTAGGGCCCTACACTCAAATTTATTGTGGAAGAGAATGTGCCGTGAATAGTATGCAGACAAGTCATTACAAATATTAGAATACATCCACTTTACGAAGATAGACTTTGAAGCACCTTCATTTTTCAGTACACAACTTGAATTAAGAAGGTTTGTAAGTTCAAATTCCCTCCACTATATTCTGTACTTTGATTCCTTATGCTCCTGGATTCCATCTTTTCTGCTTCCATTTTTCTCAATTGGATTAATTGTTTAGGATTTGATGAAGTAGTATATCCAGTTATTTGGTGTTATACCACATTGACTAGCAAATTCTTATAAATGGATTTAGTTAATGGACCAGATTGAGAAACTAATATGTTTAGGGTTGAGAAGTTTGATTTTTGTTTCTTTGGATTTTAGTTCTTGACTATCAAGTTAGAAACAACTTTTAGTTCTTGGATTTTACCGTATCTTCCAAAAGCTTCTTTAGTTGTTTTTTTACAAAAACCTTATAAAGGAATGAATTGAAGAATGAAAGACCAAACCCAAACCTGAAAAAGGATGTCCAACATTAGGTATCATAACTTTTTGTAGGTGATGAATTCCAGTTTTTTTGTAACATAAAAAACATTGTAGCCTATTTATTTATTTATTTATTTTTAGTTCAAACTTCAAAGGCTGTTACAAAAGTTGAAGAGTACTGGATGTCTATATAATCGTAAACCTTTTTTTTCTAAAAATAAAATAAAATAAAATATAAGTCCTTGAAGTACAAACAATGTCCATACTGTATGACACGTGCTAGATAATAATGGAGTTGAGTTCTGTAAAATATAAGTTATGCAATCCCAAGAAAAAGAAAAAAAATGTTCATATTTCTCTGAACAAAAAACTTGAAAGCCTTAACATAAAGAAATAATATAAAAAAAAACCCTTAGATGTTTTAGGGAATCTTTTTTGGTACATTTAAGGATTTCTTTATTTAGGTGAAGCAAAAGGCCAGAATTTATGAGAGTTTTGGTTCATTGTACCGTTTTTGGAAAATGCCTATTAATTATAAAAATTTGATTGCAATTGATGAAAGGAAAGAAACGCATGTGATTTTAATTTCCTAATTCAGACAATAAATATTTCAACTATCAAATGTGGCATGTTTGCGTTTGACTGTCGGTTAATTTTGACTGATTTATATTCCAACCTGGGAGAGATGGTAGTATTTTTTAATTTAATTCACTACCTACTTTAGCTTTTCTTTGTATCACTGAAAACGTTACTTTGATACCTTAATCCAATTAATGTTGTACACAAATTCTGTTCAATCTGGAGTAACTATTTTTTGGCCAGTGCATGTTAGATTGTATACACTTGGATAGTAACATAGCATGCACCAATCAAAACACATTTGTACAGTAGTAATAAGTGATAATAATATACCACCAAAACAGACAGAATCTATTGAAACAGAATGCTGTTTTGTTTTTGTGTTCTCTATGATAATGCCACGTGTTGATCTAGTCAGAAGTAGACGGTACATGCATGTGAGGTAACCAGCTTTGCTATAAAAACGACAAGTCCTCCTTTCCTATCTCCCCCCTCTCTCTCTCTCTGGTCTCTACTCTACTTGCGTTTTCCTTTTGAGTTTTAATTTCAAATTTAGTTTCCTCTATTAATATTAATTTCAAATTTAATTTCCTTTATTAATATTAATTTCCCAATCGGTCAATTTAATTTAATGTAATTTGAGAATATTTCTATATATTTATTTTCTTACATCAACCTTCCTTTGAAACAGACAGTCTCCTGCCTCCTCGCCCCATTTTTTAAAAAGAAGGAACTGCTCTTCTTGCTCTTCTGCTCCTGCTGTTTGGTCTTTTTGGTCCATTTTGCTCTGTTCTTTTTTCATTTATGGCCACGAAAGGATATGTGCTATACCTGTTGTCAGGTTTCTCTGTTGCTATTCTCTCTGCCTTCTTCCTTACCAATTCAGATTCCAAACTATCACCAAGCACCAACCTTTTACTCTCCCCGCATGTTTCCAACACTGACAAAACCTGGCCAGTATGTATTTCTTTCCCTTTGGTTTTCACCCGTTAATGTTTTCTGGGTCCTTTAGTTTTTTAACAAGAATGCTTTTTTGATTTCCTTTTGTTCTTCTTTTGGTCTAGGAGTTGGAGTTTGGTTGGAGAATAGTGTTGGCTACTGTGATAGGATTTCTGGGCTCGGCATGTGGAACGGTTGGTGGGGTTGGTGGTGGAGGCATTTTTGTTCCTATGCTAACTCTCATTGTTGGATTTGATACCAAGTCTGCTGCTGCTCTTTCCAAATGTAATTTTCATTCATGTCTTCTCTCTTTTTCTTCATGTATTTCTGCATGTTACTAAGAAACTGACATGGTGTACGTCAATAAATTGCAAGAATCGCATCTCTCAAAATGGTTTTTAATCAAAAAAGTGAAAGGGTATCTCCATAAAGTTCTTAGCTTTCTTTATAATACTTTTACTGTTGTACCTTTTTGCTAGGCTAACCTTTGTCCTCTTTACTTTGTGTGCATCACTTTCAATGGACGATTGTGCAAAGTTATTTTCTTTTTACAGGTAATAAGTACAAAAGTAATAATTTGTTATTGATTTCTGGAATGGTTTCAGGTATGATCATGGGGGCATCAGCATCATCAGTTTGGTACAATCTGAGGGTGCCACATCCAACAAAAGAAGTGCCTATTATAGATTATGATTTGGCTCTTCTTTTCCAGCCTATGCTCATGCTTGGCATCACAATTGGTGTATCTTTGAGTGTTGTCTTCCCTTACTGGCTAATTACAGTTCTCATCATCATACTCTTCATAGGTAAGATGATTGTCTTCTTGAGTATTCTTTAGCCTTTTGGGTTTCAAAATAAATAAATAAAAAGGAATTCATTTGTGTATTATTACTAATATTTGTGTGTGTTTTTATTGACTTTCTGACCAGGTACCTCCTCCAGGTCCTTTAGTAAGGGGATTGAAATGTGGAAGGGAGAAACAATTTTGAAGGTGAATTTTCACATGTTGATCAAGGAGTTGAGGCTTATAATTAGATGCAGTTCTGTTCTCTTTTCAGTATCTGATTTAGTAACTTTGTATGTTTTATTATTTGCAGAAAGAAATGGCCAAGCAACAAGAATCTATGGTGAAATCTTGTGGCGAACGTAAGATTTTAGTCACAATTTTATGGATTTTTCCTATTAGCACAGAATTTTATCCCTTGGGATCCCAAGACTGATTTTTTGCGACTTTCCTGGTGGGCAGTTTTGATTGATCCAGAGTATCAGCAGCTGGGTCCTGTAGAAGAGAAATCTGGAATTGTAAGCAAAAGCCCATTTACTGATTATATAATAGCTGCAATCCGAAATCTCTGATTTTGTAGTATCTAAAATCAACCTTCTTCTCATTCATGTAGGAAATAATGTGCTTCAACCTTAGGTGGAAAAGGCTTTTGGTGCTGCTTCTTGTTTGGATTGGTTTCCTCCTACTTCAAATCATCAAGGCAAGTTCTTAAGGAGTGACTTGATTTCCGCCAATTAAATGATGCCATATGATCTTAATTTCATGATCTTATTCAATTGGTCTTTGCAGAATGATACGGCAGCATGCAGCACATGGTATTGGGTCATGTTTTGCTTACAGGTACCCTTTTTTCCCACTCATGCTCTTCTGGCTAGGATTAGTGTATTGGTAGACTTAGCATTGTGTTACTTTTTGCAGTTCCCTATAGCCCTTGCCCTATTTGGATATGAAGCAGTCAAATTATACAAACAACACAGAAAGGGGATGAGCTTAGGAAACTCAGAATACATATGTGAAGCTTCAATTGAATGGACTGCAATTCATATTGCATTCTGTGCACTTTGTGGCATCTTAGGAGGGACTGTTGGCGGCCTGCTCGGATCCGGTGGTGGATTCATCTTGGGGCCACTCCTCCTTGAGATTGGTGTCATCCCACAGGTATGGTCTATTATTATTATTCCTGTGAAAATTCTTTTCCCTGTGAAATTTCTACTAAAATGAAAAAATCTTGTTTCACTAAGTAGGTTGCAAGTGCAACAGCTACATTCGTGATGATGTTCTCGGCATCCCTGTCTGTGGTGGAGTTCTATCTGCTTAAGAGGTTCCCAATACCTTATGGTACCTCACGCTCATCTCTAAGCTTTCTTTTCTCGATTTCATTTTGGTAGTTAGGAACAGAGGGTTATTTTTTATGCGGCATCTGCTAATTCCTTGCATTACCAATTCCTTGCACAGCTTTGTATCTCATGTTCGTGTCAATTGTTGCCGGTTTCTGGGGACAATATTTTGTGAGGAAACTCATAAACATTCTCGGAAGGGCTTCAGTTATTGTGTTCATCCTCTCTGGTGTCATCTTTGCAAGCGCTCTTACCATGGGTAAAAAAATTAAACCTCATCTTAATCCGTCCTTAGCAACCTTATATTCCTGATTAATTCATTATTTTGGTGCCTTGTAAACTTCCGCAGGAGCCATTGGTATCGAAACAAGTGTAAGAATGATACAGAATCATGAATTCATGGGATTTTTGGACTTATGCAGCCAATGATTGTTGGCATTGCTTCTAGGGAAGATCAGAAGAAAGTTGTGGTATGTTTTAGATTAAGTAACGGGATTGTTGGTCAACGTGCCGTTGACCAGCCCCGAAAAGAAACTAGCTTGCAGAAATTAGGGTGTGATTTTTTCTAGTGATCGATTGCTTTTTATGGAATGGAAAAGATCGGAAAGATGAAGCGAACAAAATTGGAAGCTCAACCTCCAGTTGACCATCCGAAAAAATTAGTTTTGCTTCAATAATAGTGTGATTTGTTCATTTGTCGCAATATTGAACGAACAAGATCTGAAAGATGTAGTTCGTATTAGATGAAATCGATCGATTGGGGTTGATGGCCAATATCGAGTTGACCATTTCCCAAAAGATAAGTTTGTAATAATGATTAAACAGCTCAATTCGTTTAGTGATTGTTTATGTTTAGCTACTGGTTGCTGTTGCACAAGTTGAGGTCTGTACCAGAAGAATTCCAAATTTCAAATTTGATATTTCTCTATTTGATATTTCTGTGGAATGTCCATCTTTGAGTTTCTGTCTGGTTGCTGTCATTGTTTCCATGATTGAAAAGATTTGTTCCATACCATCCTTCTGGCCTCTGCACTGCAGAGTGTCTGTGAACAAAATAAATTCATTATTCATCTGCATATAAAATGAGTGGAACTTACAAATTAAAATTACAATAGAACTTTCAACTTCTTTTAAAAAAAATGGAAGGGTTGAATTTCAACCGCCACCTCAAAAGATCACAAGTTATAACGTCCATAAGAATTTCGAACTTCTGAGTTTTTACTTTAAGAAATGAAAGAAATTTTTGACTTTTTATTTAAAGAAATAAGAGGATTGAACTTGAACCACCAACCACGTTTTTGTCATTTTAATATATCACGTCATTCATCAAAAGATAAGAACCAAATTGCAAATTGTGGCCATAACATTTTCTGGATACGTAGCAGCACACCTGTACAGAGAAAGTTCAAACCATCTGATAAGATTTTATTTTTAGAAATACAAATTCGATTGGCTTTCCTCTTGCTTCTTTCTCGTGTACATCAGTCGTCTTGGCTGACTTAAGCTAGATTTTATTATTTAGGGTCCCTATTATTTATGTGATAGAAAATCTTAACTACAATTCATTTTCATTTTTTTGTTTTAATATGGCGCATTTTTTATGACCATGATTCTTTGGTTTTATATTAATCTTTAGGGAAACGACAGATTGACACCCAGAAGATATATAAGTGGACAATCTAACCACTCGCTTTTTGCAGTGACCAATTTAGCATCTAAAAAATTTCCGTTAGACAAAATTGCACCCAGCGTTACTTCCGTTAGTCAATAAAACCACCGTACCACTCACTTTTGACTAACGGTGTTAAATAATTGACACGTGGCCGTTATCTAATGATGTGGCATGTCACGTCAGCATTTTAAAAAATATAAAAATTGTAAAAAATAGGAAGAAAATCTTAAAAACTTAAAAAAAAATGCAGAAAAAATATAAAAACTTTTAAAAAAATCCAGAAAATATAAAACATTCAGAAAAATATAAAAAAATTCAGAAAATATAAAAAATCCAGAAAAATATGGAAAAAATTATAATGAAAAAAAATATAATTTTTAAAATTATAAATAAAAAATAGGAAATACAAACCAATAGAATTTTTTTTGAAAAAAAAAATTGGACACTCCATAGAATGTAAAAAAAAATTATTTTCAAATATTTTATTATAATTTTTATTTTAAAATAAAATACATTAAAAATAGAAAAATATAAGAAGAAAAAAAGAAAAAGAGAAAATGCACTCCCCCTCCACACCTCATTTTTTTAGTTTCTCTTTTAGGATAGTGAGTTTGTTGAAGGGATTGAAGAAGAAAGTGATAAGATTTTTGTCCATTTTTTTAAAATCCTCGTTCCGTCTATGCATTCGAATATCGACTAACTCGAAAATAAAAATTGATGATTCTCTTAATATAATTTTTTTGTATTTCTTATTCTCAAAATTTAGAAATAGTTATGCTTTTTTAATCTAGCAAAACTGTTTTGAACCTTCTACACAAAAATACAAGAATTAAACTTTCAGAAAAGAAAAAAATCTAGAACGGTTGCTTATTTAAAAGAAGAATAAAAAAACAGTAAACGTTTTTTCCCCCGCTGAAACCAGAGAAGGCACAAAGCCATCCATCCGTGTTTTGTCGTTAAGGATTATTAAATGGGAAACGTTTGCCGTTAAGTTAATGCCTTGGCAAATACTATATTGATTAGCAAGTTGATGACAATAAATAAATAACGAATTAAAAAAAAGAAGATAAATGATCAGCTATCCTTCTCATTTCATCAGCTGCTCACATTTCCCTAATGATTCGTTGTATTATTTTACTATATATCGAACTTAAAATCTACTATTTTATAAGGAATACATGTATTAATTTTTTATTTATTTCATTTATATCAAATTATCGTGAGGTGTGCTGTATTTTGATTAATTTTTTATACTTTCAATTTTGAACCTAAAAAAAAAAACCAATTGACTTTGGAAAAATTCAACCGAAACTTGTCACACAAAAAAAAACCAAAATACAACACCACAGCCTTTCATCATCTTAGTTTTATTATATAGGATAGCCAGCAATTATTGTTTCAAACATGCATAATCTAAATACCAACTTGGATCTCTAGTTGGCCCATTATGTCTTCTGGTTACAATATTCTCTATAAAGAAATTAAATTCCAAAAGTGAAAAAAACAATAATGTAGCCTAAATTCAATAAATCAAAAGAAATCTCTGTCCATCCCCAATAGTATGTTATAATTTTAGGATGCCGAAAAGGCGGTATGAAAACCTCCTCAACATCAGATTAGCTTAGAAAGAATGTGTACAATTTGACTAATAATGTTACCAAATTATCGACAGAAAAGTTTCATATAAATACACTGACCAACAAAATAACAATTTTCATAAGGGATGCAGCCTGTGGTAGAATAAAGCCGTCTTTCGTCAACTACGCATGGTAGTGCACAGTGTACACTTCAGTAGCTGAGCTTGAACAAAAAATTATCTCGTACCTCCGAGTCACAAGATTTCGTTAAGCCAGAGCTTCATCCAAACTTGCAGCAGAATCAGGAAGGCATGATCTTCACTCCATCTAATTCCATCAAAGAAATATGGAAATCAAGCTTTCATGAGGAGTAATTGCTAGAATCCCAGATAATTGATTTCCATATATATATCTTACTGAAGAAACCTCATCTAGTAAAACTGTACTACTGCAGAAAATTGTATTTTAATGATAGGGACGGGCACGTCGGATACTGCTCATGTAGGCCATGTCTCACTTGGACGAATTAATTGTGGCTTGGGCAGTTTTACTAGATGAGGTTTCTTTGGTTGTTTTGGTATCTGCATTGATGGCTATATTCCCAATCCCAATCTCCATTGCCTCCCTCTCATCCTTATCCTTCTTCTTCTCAGGGTTTTGACCGTCCACTCTTTGGCTTTGACTAGATGGCTCCAAAAGACGAGGCCCTGGGTTGATCCATGGATGAAGAAGGCATTGAGCTGCAGTTGGCCGTTTCTCAGGGACAAAATCAAGGATAGGGACCAGGAATTCAGTCAATTCACTGGCATCGTTCTCACTGAATTCATACTTCTCCACCAGAACCTTGGTCAGAGGCCAGAAACGCAACCTGCGTATATGCCTTAAATCACCATATCTGTTAAAGAAGTCCCGGGAATAGCGGCCACCTAAAGCAATCTGAGAATAATAGCCGATAAGTCAAAATTTAGATCGAACTCTTTCAGCAATCCTAACTTATATGAGAAGAGAAATGAGTTGGATCTCACCTTTCGAGGCATCATACCAAGAAGTTCCATCATCAATGCTAAATGGTCCTGAATGGATAAGAGGAAGAAAAACTATAAATTGAAAATTGCTCAAACATGCCCGACCTCAATCAGACAAGCTAAATTTGATCTTGAGAACATAAATACAAAATTCATCGTTGAATCAACACTATAAGGTCTTCCTAATTGCACATGCTCAACAACTCACGTGTCCTCATACCCATCCATGTCCATGACATGCTAGAAAGAACCTAGTTATAAAGCACAAAGCAGCTAAACATCTCCATGAGTCAAATTCTTCTTACTGGCAACACGCAGACACATCTAGAAAACCACCTATCAGTGTGATGACTAAAATCATTTTGACCAACCTTCCCAAAATAAATTGACAGCCATAATTACAGTTAATAAGCCATGGAGAATTAGTAGAGTATATGTGTAGGATCCAAAGGATAAAAGTGATAAATCCACCTCAAACGGCTACAAGGAAATATGATGGGAAGGTCAGAATGGAGAAGGAAAGGTCACATTGAGACTACTTTGAAACAACAATGACATCTTTTTTCATGAGCAAAAGCTGCAAAATGCAGACAAACATAAACTGACTAGAAAATTTGTCCCTTGGTCGCTCAAACATTTCAATCAGAATGAAGCACCCTATGGTACAATCAAGTTCAATCTAGATTGAGGACAAAAAAGAGAAATACTATAGTACCGCAATGTAGAAGAACAACTAACAATCTATTGCTTGAATTTCTTCCAAGAACATATGAAAGGCAATAGAATATAGAAGGATGATGCGACATTTCAAAAACCGTTTTAATAGCTGAAGTATAGTGGAGGTCCATGGTAAGACTTGGTCATGCATGATCTAAAAGTATTACAATTGCATTAGAAAAAATAAGTCCTGCTTAGTCAGGTATCAGGGCTTCCATTACTATCCCATTGTTGGAAAACATGTAACCTGGTCTTTCCTAGGGTGGAATCAAATGCTTAAATTAGTCTGCTTTTGTCACCACTAGCAGAATTTTGTCCAAGATAGTAGTGTATTCCGAACTAAAGTGGTATAGTTTCTGAATTCTTGGTCAGGAAACATTCCCATTACGAGACTCCACTGCAATTAAAAGCTTCTATATGTCAACAATTTCAACTCATTTCTCAGCAGGAGTCAGTAAATAGTTCAGGATTCAGAGTTCAATCGAGACCAAGAAGCATGGCTATGCTAGTTCAAATGGGACATGCTTCTAAAAGAATAGTTCCCTTTATTGGTTCTTAATCCTTTCTCAAAGATGACAAGGATAAAAAGGTGCTACAGGAAATGTAATTAACAATGCATTTAAAGATTCGATGGCCAGTGCTAACGGACTTCAAGATAGTGTCACTGTGCGGTGTGATGGAAAGGTGTGAACCTATAAGAAAAACTGTAAATATTTTATGAAATAAAAGAATAGACCAACAATAATGACAAGTAAGTGAAAACAATATCTTACCTCATCTCTATCAAAGTTGTCACCACTGTGGGGGTCAAAAAGTACATCACCAGTTGCAAGCTCAAAACAAATACAAGCAAAGGACCATAGATCAGCAGATGTAGAATACTTAGATCCAAGGATCACCTCTGGACACCGATACTGTCTTGTTTGGATATCATTTGTAAACTGCTTATATGTCCAACATGCATTCCCAAAGTCTACCAATTTGCACTTTAGGTCAACTGAGGACAACAGCTTCTTCCTAGTGGATCGGCTCCCTCTTTTGCTACCCTGACCTCCTGAAGCAGTGCCCTTCGTACCATCAGCATCAGACGATCGACTAGCGGCCTCAGAACTTGTCGGCTGGTCGGCAGCAAGACCCGGTGTTGTTTTTGCATCACCAAGCGACACTGCTGCAGCTGAAGTTTCATGATCAGCATCACCTTCCACCAAAAACTCCTTCTCCACACATCCTAAAGGTGCTAGTTTTGCCTTCCCCCGTATCTTTTTTTTCTGATTCCTTGCAACATCTCCATTCAATCTCGCGACCGATTCCATTACACTCTTATCCTTACCACTAGGTAAGACAAGAGGAACACCTGATCTCCTTGGATCTTTCAATGGGTCAATCATTGATAACAACAATATATTCTCTGGCTTCAAATCGGTGTGTATTATAGAGAGCTCTCTATGCAAGTAATCTAAACCCACTAAAATATTATAACAAATTTCCTTCACTTTATGGATAGGCAACCCCCGGTAATCGCTATACTTAATTAATGTCAACAAATTATCCCCTAAATATTCAAAAACCATACACACATGCTGCCCGTTTGGCCCCGAATGCTTAAAATGATCCAAAAGCTTAACCACACACTTCTTATCCTCAGGATCCCCCTCGGCAATCTGTTGCAATATGGTTATCTCATCCATCGCCGCCTCTGTGTAATGCTGAGCGCTCTTTTGCACCTTCAGTGCCACATAATTCTGCAATTCATTCATTTCACCATTTTCAAATTGAGCCAATTACATGAACCATTCTCTACTTAACCAATTAACTAATGTACACTTCCACAAAACTGATACTCAATCTCCTAGTCAAAAAATGGCATTAACGAGAGCAGGATAATTCCTTCCTGTATAAACAAATTAACAAGTGCTGCTAAACTAATAGCGAAATACGAGATGGAATGGAGTAATAAGCATTAAGCAAAGAGAACATGAGTGCCTACCGGTTTTTGGGTATCCCAGGCGAGCCAGACAGTGGAGAAGTGCCCCCAGCCAAGTTTACTTTGGACGACGTATCGCCCGTTCTTGAAAGTATCGCCAATTCGAACCGCATGGTACCCACCGCGCCGGTAATCTTCGGTGCCTTCGTCTTCTGAGGTGTAATCTCCACTCTCGCTGCTCCGATCATCGTCTTCTTCTCCTACATGCTGCTGCTGCTGCTGCTTACGCTGTCTCTCATCCATTGATTGGTTTGACTTTTCCAATCCTTACGGTGAAATTGGGAGCAGCGGATCTGGATGGAGAGAGCGGTGATTTCTTTTGCTTACGCTGGGTCTATTGAGAAGCGTTTGAATTCCGTCTGTTGCATTGCTGGTTTTTGAACCGGCGCTCAATACGGTGCCGGATCCAGGTTCGGGCTCCGGTGAGGTGATCGGAGGAAATTTGTTGCGCGGGCTTTGTTGTAAATTGGTCAGTGCGGTGTCCTCTTCATCATTATTGATTGATACGGGGAATGATGTCTTTTTCTCTTTTTTTCCTCCTCCTGACATTAAAAGAAAGAAACTCCACAGCCTTCTCTTTTCTTTTTATTTTAAAAAAAGATATCCTTCTTTTTTTAATTTGTAATTATCTATATTTCTTATTTTAGAAGTTTCCTTTTCAACAACAATATAGATTTTTTGCTGAAAAAGAAAATACACTAATATGTTATGGATAGCACTGAAATAAGCGAAGAAGTTTCTTTCTTGTCTTCTTAATTCAAAAGATTTGATCTCATAAACGAATACTACTTACTTTGTGCAGGAATAAAAGTTTCAGTTTCCTCACAGCGCAGGCGCACCTTTCTCGCGCCAAGTAATTTTCAAGTTTGTTCATTCGCTCGTGTCTCCAGAATATAGATTCACTCCATGTTTAGTCTTATACTTCTCCAATTCCCTCTTTTAAATGCTTGAGAGAATAGTGTTTTTTCATCACTACTACTCTTTGATTATATTATAGTATGAGATGATCCTCCTTCAAACATAACTCTGTTGTTTTTGTCATGAGATGATGTGGTAGTCTCTAAATTAGAGAACTCCAATTTCAAATGTATATTTTCCTCATTTATATGAATTAAAAAAATCTACATTCATAAAAAAGATTTATTACAGTTGGCAAAACTCTGATGGGCTTGAGAACCTCTGATAATGAAATGGACTCAACTGGGCCCAATAACACAACTTGGTCCAAACTATTTTACCGCAGGCCGTAGTCCAAACGGTGGCATTTTCGTAGTTGTCTAGTAATAAGATGTCCATTTATAAACACCGCTGTTATACATAAGCCATCTCGTCCGCTATTTCATCTCCTAGGGTTTTTCCACAAAGAAGCAGCGGCAACATCAGCAACAGCAGGAGGAGCAGCCATGGTTCTCAAGTACACTTTCTATCCCTCTAGTTTCACTCGTAGAACGCAATATCATTTCTTAATTCTGCGCTGAAATCTTTCACGTCTGGTTTGCGATTCATTTTCTACCCATTTCAAATGCTGGATCTCATATTGAAACACATCAATTGTATTGGTTTCTTTTCTATTCACTTGAATTCAAATTGCTAGGTCAGTCTATGCTATTGTTTAGAAGGTTGATTCAGTTGTCGATTTACTGTTTTGATCGCCCACGATTAGTTTACATTATGACCAGTAGAATTTATATTGAGCTTAAGTTGCAGCAATGGAAATAACAAGCTAATGCTCCAATATACTCGTTGATCTCTGCACTACTCATAGTACTTTAATGGTTTAAAATCACAGACAAGCATGGAAATATTATTGTTTGGATGTGGTGGGGCACTGTATAAGTATGGATGTTAAATTAGATAGTTTGAGTAAGCATTAACTTTTGTATATTCATGACTTTCAGTTGCTTTCCAAATGCTAATACATTGTTTCTGGGTCTGTCAGGACGGAGCTTTGCCGATTTAGTGGTGCCAAGATTTATCCTGGGAGGGGTATCCGATTTATTCGTTCTGATTCTCAGGTTATTGCCCACTTTGTTTATTATTAAATTATACTTTAGTTATTTTGTTGATTTTCTTATCACATTTCTAGCTTGGGATTTATTGTGTTATTGGTTTAATTATTTTCTTGTTGGTGAATGAATTCAATCAGGTGTTCCTGTTTGTCAATTCCAAGTGCAAGAGGTACTTTCACAACAAGTTGAAGCCATCAAAGCTTACATGGACAGCCATGTATAGGAAGCAACACAAGAAGGTATGGTCACTTTTGATGTTGGTTTTATTCCTTAGTTTAGGAAGTAAGCTGTGAAATTAGGTTGATTATGTATCTGATTTGATGTTTGCAAATGAATAGAATGATAAGAAAAAAGTATTTCTATGTTGCATGAAAACTACATTTCCCGTTGTTTGGTTAAGTACTGCTTAAATGGTAGTTTCACATCCATTTCTGGATTTTTAATATTTTGCTATACTCTGACCAAACATTATTGCTTGTCATATCCAGGACATTGCTCAAGAGGCTGTGAAGAAGAGGCGTCGTGCTACCAAGAAGCCATACTCAAGGTCTATCGTGGGAGCCACTTTGGAGGTCATCCAGAAGAGGAGAACCGAGAAGCCAGAAGTTCGTGATGCTGCTAGGGAAGCTGCTCTCCGGTTAGTATTTTTCTTGGTTTATGTTGTTAACTGACATACTTGACTGATATTATGTCCAAAGTCATTTGATTGTCTTAGATTATTAAATAGCATGTCTATTTATGCTATTAATGGCTAGATATTTATGTTGTGAAATTAATGTGATTTGCAGAGAGATCAAGGAAAGAATCAAGAAAACGAAGGATGAGAAAAAGGCGAAGAAAGCAGAAGTTGTTGCCAAGTCACAAAAGTCTCAGGGCAAAGTTAGTCTTCCCAAGGGTGGTAAGGGTCCAAAAATTGGTGGTGGCGGTGGTAAGCGTTGAGCTCTACTCCATTGTTTGGAAGCTACTGCCTCATGTGTCAAGGTGCAGTAATAGGTAGAAGAACATTTGTGCTGTTTTGTCCTGTAAGGATTAGTTTGCCAAGATGGACATGCCTACTTCTGGCATTTTTTGTTTATGTTTATCCCATATGTTATGTACTCGGGTTTGAAGTTAAGCAATTTCAATTTACTTTTTGGATTCTGATGCTCACCTGTTTTGCATAGATGTTATTGTTTAAGGCATAGATTTGATGGTTCAAATGTTTTGAAGTTACCAACTCCGACTTGTATGACAAATGGCCCTGCATATTTCCAGTCCATTCTCCAACTTTGGCTGAAATAGGATGTGTTTGGGCAGACATGGTGTTCCCTCTGGGTTCTGCCGTTGTTCAGTTGAATGGCTCAGTGTTTTGATCAGTTGCTAACTTGAACTTAAGGTTGCTGATGTGCTTGTTCGCATTTGCCTATGCGTGGCTCTTATCTGTAAAACTTCTGCATGAAGTAATAGCCAAGTATCATAACCAGTAACTTTTGAACTCTTTTGCAATTTTATTTGATGCCATGATTTGTGATTTAGAGTTTCTTTACGTGACCAGATCTCCCTAAGTAATGCGTGGTAGGAGTTTATGTGAAAAACTGGTGATCAAAATCTTCAGCAGAGCTGGAAAAGTTCTCGTCCATGTTGGTGTATATTTTATTCTAGACGTACTTTTTTTGTGCAGAGCTTTAGGCAGAGTGCACATGCACCATCTCCTCTCTTTTGTGTTTTTGTCATTGATGCATTTTTTTTCTTTGGTCATTCAAAAAGAACAAACCTGTCTCTCTCTCTCGTGGGCTTTTTTTCATGTCACATGCATGCGGCTCTGAACTCTTTTTTTTCCCGGATCCACTTTTTATTTACCTACCGGCACTAGACAACATAGTTGGCTAGGTCTGTACCCAAACAGGACAAAACTCTTTGGAATTGAAACTTGAAAGTCCCATCCAATATTCTCATGACTTAACCTTTTGTTTGTTTGTACCATTGTTTTGTCCTGAATTATCAAAATGAAATCTCCATATGTTGCAAATTTTTCTCATTCATGTGTAAATTATTCCTTAAAAAAACTGTAAAAATAGAGGCTCGTGTGAAATTTAGGACAAATAAGGGGAAAATGCAAAACATCTCATCAGAAATAAATAAATGAAAAGAAAGAGATGAACACACCAGTGATGCAATAGGAATCGACCTCCAGATTGGTTGGATTTTATTTTGAGAGGAAAAAAATAGATTTAAGATATAGTACGTTTAATTTATTTTTTTCTTCTCGTTAAACAACGTTTATCCAACCGATATTAGCTAATACTACAAGAGACAAGGTACGTAGATACGTTGATCTTCACTAATCTAACCAGGTAACACTAATAATTAAGTCGATATAAAGAAGCTACTTTTTTTAATTAACCTACTAGTTTAATTAAAAGTACTGATCATATCTCTGACAAGAGACTGAGATTTATAATTAATCTAAGGATAAGATGGCAGAAGAGGCCAGCAAGGTGAGGAAACAGGGACGACAGTAGCATATTCATCGGCATTGAGAAGATAGTTCCCTTCTCCAATTATTCCACGTGGCGGCTGCTGATGTTGCTGCTTGTTTGTGCTCCAAATTGCGCCAACTGATGTGCTCTCCACTGTCTCTTCCCCTGAGATATCTGTGTATCCTGTCGATACTTGCTTCCTTGTACCCTGCTCCCTCATCACAGCCTTCAGTTTCATCACCTAAAAAATCACCGAATCGATATTAATCATGTCAGTAATTTATAGCGTGTTTGGCTACAGCTGTGTTGTGAGGCAACTAAACTGCTGTTTGGTTATTAGCGGTTCGTGTAAAATGAAATAACGTCTAATAGCATAAATTCTTGTTCTATGAACTAACATTATAAGGACTAATTGTAAAACTTAAATCAAGAAACTATATAGTAAGGAAGAGTTGTTTTTTTTTTGTTGAAAAAACTAACCTCTTCTTGAAGTTTATGTTTTTCTTTAGAGACGGTGTCAAAATCATGCTTCAATGCATCATAGAGGCGTTCAAGTTGCTTAGCTTTCCACCTAGCTCGTCTGTTTTGGAACCAAACAGCAATCTGTCTAGGCTGTAGCCCTAGCTCACGAGAAAGCTTCATTTTCCTATCAGGGTCCAGCTTAATCTCCTCCTGGAAGCTCCTCTCTAGTGACTCGAGCTGATCAGTCGTCAACCTTTTCTTCTTATGATCGTTACAACTGCTCCCGTAGCTCATCCTGTGATCCATACCGCCGGGAATAATATTATTCATCCCGGTAGTTGCTTCTCCCATTTCCTGGTGCTTCACATCCACACCTAATTACCAAAGAACAAGAAACAAACAAACAAACAATTATATATATGAATATATACTTTCTTAAAGATACCTCCAAGAAAGCAGGTGATTGCAGTTTCATTTCATTTTTGAAACAGTCACCTACTTATTAAGAGGTCATGAGTTCAAATCAGCTTATAAAAAAACACAGACTTATGTATAATCAGGGAGGCGCGTAGGTGAATTACCTGGATAGTGGTCATAGTTATAGTTGTTGTAGAGGAAGTGGAAAGAAGAAGAATCCGGTCGGGTAATATTATAAGGTTGTCTCAAGCTGCCGCCATTCCAATCCATTATTCGATCTTTGATCAATCAATCGATGGCCCCAGTCCAAGACACTTTCTTTGATAGATTATTATCAAATGAGAACAAAAAGAAGAATAATGGTAGGTGGGGAGGGGGAGGGGGAGTAAGACAAGGTGTACACAGATAGTTATCTAAATGTGTATATGTACATGAACAAAGTTTAGAAAGGGCATGCTGTTTTTTCTAATCTTGAAAAATTAAACTAGTAGTAGCTTTCTTGTTCTTGATCTTGATCTTTTTCTTGATTTTCTTGTCTTTTGGGGTACAAGAAAGTGAAAAAGAGAAGGAAAAGGAGGGGGTGAAAAGAGGAAGAAGGAGTGAAAGGGATTCTGAAATTACTTCCCTTTTGGGGTGCAACAAAAGCTTAGGGTTTAATATAGGGAGAGTGCTGTCGGTTTGCAAGAAGATGGCATTGGCATAGTACTGTTGTTGTGATGTGAGTAAGTTTTGAGAGAGTGAGAGAGAGAGAGGGAGAGGAATCAAGAAAAGGAGGGATGTTACTGTTTCTTCTTAGGTCTGTGGTCCAATGTTAGACCTGTCTGTGTGTGTTGTGCTGGAAAATTGTTTCTACATAAAAAAGAAAGAAAAGAACTGACATTGTGCCTTTCCCTTTCTCACGCCTCGTCCTTACTCTCCCCTACAACAAGTACTACTACTTCTTCTTCTTCTTCCCTCCGTCTTGCAATTTACTGTCTCTTCCCCCGAGGATGTGTCACTATTCTCTATCAACATATACGCACATACATCTACATGAATGTTGATTGTGGTCGAGTAGTGATTTGTATAATACGAATTTTAGCTATAAATTATAATTTGAGTTCGAATTTAGAGAATGAAGAAAATATTATACGTGGAGAGCCATTTATGTTTTGGACGGAGTGTTACATTTGATGCAAAAATGAAGTTAATGACACTTCTAGTAGCTATATATCTTAAACAAATTAAGAAATAAATATGGTATTTGTACATGCTAAAAATGATAATTTGGGTTTATGTTGTGTAAGTGTGCATGGCCCGCAACATGGGTACTAAACTAATTGTCACTTTTAGCGATCAAATACATATATTACATTTATTACTTATTAAGATGTATTAAAATTGTCATTTTTCATAAATATAAGGGCCAAAAAGAATGGGTATGAAAATATTTAAACTTCATAAGACTTTTATACTTTTATCTAGATAATAACTTAGAAGTCATGGTTTCAAAACTCTAACATCTATTATAAATTTATAACTTCTTGGAAATCATTTGCAGCATCATTCAAGTGGATGGTTGACTATTGCTTATATATAGGTTACTAGATTATCTATATCTAAAAAAATCATAATGTATTTACATTTTTTTAATATAGATAAAAATGTAGATATGATAATTCGAATTTCGATATTTTATCCTTCCTATTTTATAGAAATTATACCGCTAAGCTACAATTAAACTCATTGGTCATATATAAATCTAGTTGAGTCAATTTAAATTCTCCATATTTTGTATACGTAAGGAAATTAACTTTATTTTCAAGATCGAACCTCTCTAATCAGTTAGAAAAATTAATGAACTAGTAAGAATCGTTGAAATGTAAGAATTAGTCACGATTTTAGAGGTCACCACATGGCCTTAAATGTTGATCAAATCTACATCGTTTCATATTTTTGTTTAAACAAAATTTAAAAATATTGAAACCTAAGGAAATAAAGCAAGGCGGCTAACTCCCCTACCTCCCTCGCTCAGCAATTATTTCACATATATATATAATTTTAATTATATATATATATATATTTAGTTTTAATGTATATATATATATGTGTCGAAAGTCAAATCTCTTGAACATCTATTCTTTCCGATTTAATCTCTCTCTTACTCCGGTCATGAAAACATTGGAAATTACTAAAATATGCTTACATGACATTGAAGAGTATATTCTAAATTACTTTCATGTGCACCATTAATTACGTGTAAAAGGTGAGATCAAGGCGCTATCGAGGTGGCTGCAATTAATTAGTCAGCCCACGAAAAACCTGACATACACTGTTCACCACCAACCAGAATTTCTCCTATTTTTCCAAAAAAAAGAATTCAACTTTTGTTGGGCTCATCCTGTTGTTTCACCCCGCTAGATCTCCCCACCTTAATTAATTAAGTTGCAGTGTTCCAGAGAAAAAAGCTGCTTCTAATTTCTCTTCAACTTAATCTTTTATGGATTTTGGCTTTGCTCAAAGCAAGCAAGCAGTGAGTGCTACTTTCTAGTGGGGTGCTAAGCCTAAGTTGAGAGGGAGTACTCCTCTAGATATTATAGTAGTCATTGCTAATTTCTTAAGAAAGAAAAAATGAAGTGAAAGAGATAAGACAAAGGGTCGTTGCTGTCCTACAAAGCTACCCTCCATAGTTCCTCTCTCTTTCTAAGTATAATTAATTAAAGGTGTTAATTTGTTCTCTCTGAATCGCTGATAATAACATTTCACAATTAATAGCTAAGCTGGTCGAAGATGGGAAAGAAAAGGGTATACGTGTTCACTTCTTCTTTCTGTTTTTCCCTTGCATGGAAATGGTGCAATCTACACGTTCAAATGGGTTTTTTTCCCCTTTATTTATGAGTAATAGTTGTATTACTATTCAAATCCCTTTTTTACAACCTTTTTTACTTACCCAAGATGAATTCAGAGCTTGAAATGGACCCCGCGTGCATGCTCTACTTAATTATCAATATAGACATGTCATTAATCCGTTACTAGCTTTTAGTTTTTTTTAAATGTAAACCACAAATAAGTTCAGAACTAACCGTGTATATATCGAGTTTTCTCATTAATTAAGAAGTCAAAGTCAAAGTGTTTCCAATTAGTAATTTTTTATTACAAGAGAAACTGTTCACATCAATCACTTATTTTTTATATATATATTTGAACCATATGTATTTCTAAATTCGGATTAACTTTATTCGCACTAGATCGACCTGCTAAGAGATAAAATGCTAACAAAGAATAATAATTTCTCTACATACAAAGATCGAAGGTACAATCTCTATCAAACACACACAAACTAAACACAACTAATTTCTTTTTTATTTTACCCACCGAAAATGGGGGGTAAAAAGTTTTACTACTAGCTAGTAATTGGAAGCTAAAAAGATGGGTAATCATTTTGTATCCGATCTTTCTTCTAATATGTCCTGTGGAAAACAATCCTAATTAGCGGTTGATATCCACAAAAAGAAGTATGCAAAAGAATAAGTAATTAATAATTTCCCTTTTAAGAGATCCCTGGGAAAAGAAGCAGTAGTCTTGGGATTGACGTTTACCCCTGCACTGTGTCATGTCTCATGATCGATACGCACGCATAGAAGGAAGTGAATAATGGTCTGCAATTGTAGGCAAAGTTGAAATACATAATGGAGTGTGTAGCCTCATCCTCTCCTACGTGTATTTCGCCACCCTCATGCCTAAGTCTCATGCACGTAATATAACAACAAATTTTACCAATCTGATAAGTTTCGAGAATAAAGAAAATTATATCTATGAAAATACCCTTTCGAGATCTTATCATGCTCAAATAAAATTAATCTTTTAAAAATAAGTACTAATTAAAATTATAGTTGGAGAGAATGGTTTGAATTTTAAAAAGGAATAGTTATCCTCTCATCTCTTACTATTAAATTTCTAGGAATATTTTTTTATTATATACATATCAAATAAAGTATTTCTAGGATTTTAGGATTATTTGACGAGATAATTTTACTTTTAGAATATATACGTTAGGTCAAACATCTCCTTAATGAATTGTCTTAGAGTGTATATATATAGTTGATCAATTTAGGGTTGGAAATAGATATCGTATAGTTGACGCGAGTAATTTGACACCTTTATCTATTAAGTAATTAATAGGTTATTGGGTGGCAATGACCAACACGTACTGTACTGACCAGCATAACCAAAAGGACTTGAGGATACTTGGGTTCACAAAAAAGAAAATAAATTAAGAAAACACAGTCCTTTAATTTGAAGAAGAAGAAAAAACTAATGTAGGTTGTGATCAATGATTTATCATGAGCAAACCATATTGGAAAGTCACACCTTTCATGATTTGAAAGTATTTCAACGAGATTAATCTCCAGCTCCGAAAAAACAGAGATGATAGAGGAGGTGGAGGAAGAAGAAAAAAAGAAAAAAGAAATAAAAAGAGTTGCTGGGCCTGCAGACTTCTTCTTCTCTAGTTTCTTCAAGCCTAGCTATAGTCTATACAGACCAGCAAACACCCAACCCGGCGTATAGGCCGGGCCCAAAATATGGACCATGAGACCAAATCTCTCTTTTTTTTTCTTTTTTTAAGCAACGAGACTAATGAATGAAATTGACGATACTAAACATATCAGTGACACGTGTCCGATGAAAACTATGAAGATCAAAGAGTTATGAACTTATGATTATGAATAATGTATAGAAAATAGGGACTAAAATTTGTTATGTTCTGAGATAAAAATAAATTATACAGGATTTTTTTAAATCTGTAAAATATGAGATTTAGTTAATTAAAAATAGTTAAACTTACTAATAGTAATGAAATTTTAAAAAAGTACTTAATAATGTATTTATAATTATATATTTACCCTGTGTAAGTGGTACCCACATTTTATTAATTATCAAGTTAATGATAATGATTATGATAAATGGATTAGGTTTAAAATTCATATAGATAGAGATTAGTGATAAGAAGAGGCATGGAAAATATGACCACACAACATGCCGAAGCACCGACCTACCATTTTGTTTGATAAACAACACCGACCCACTAATCTTCCAACTCCACCTCAGTTAGTGTTTTCAGGATAATTAAGTACATACAAGACTCAAATTTGAAACTCTACTCATATTTTACTATTGATATTTTGCTATGACAACTTCACCACGGTTTGTTGCAACCTAATTGCGAGAGAAAATCCTCAAATATTCGCTTGTGTAAAGTCTCAATTATCTTCAAGTTTTTTTTAAACTTCGTTACTCTCAAACGGCTTTGTTAAGCCTCAGTTTTTTTAAGTTTCCTTATATTCCAACGTAGAACGGTTCTTACTCTTTAAACAGACAGTTCTCAGACTTCTATAAAACGATATGTTGGGTAATTATTCTCCTGCTCAAATACAATTTCTAAATAATTACAAGAATTATTTTTCCTTAATTAAAAAATTTGATTTTTACTATAAATACAACTTATGTACGCGTCGAGTAATACTAAACCCTAGCCAAATACACATATTTACTCTCAATTAATTTGATCATCGAAGATTCAACACCTAGGATGCGCTTTGCATATATATCGGCGTCAAGATCAACCCTATAATCGTTTACCGTACTTAAGCTTCTAGGTAACAAATTATTATTCGTCAACACTTTGTTTCTCAATAAAACAGTAGTTGGGTACAAACAAAATGTTTATTGAAAATTAGAGATGTTACTTTTAAAACAAGAATATTCAATTAATTTAGGTTCAAAGCATACAAACTACAACGGCTTCTCTTCTCGGCTATATATATATATATATATATATATATATTTTTGCCTGGATTTCAAAAATCCTGTTTCGTGCTAGGATTTCAAGATCCTGGATTCCTAAGCCAACAGTAAAACATTGTACTACTATAATAATAACAATACGAGTTCGATAAATACTCGAATGAAATTAATACGATAACGAAAGTGATCCAATGAAGTTTCATTTTAGTGTTGGTGGTCCTCCCTTTTCTTGCGTTCATCTTGATGCTGGCGGTCCCGATGATCAGAAGAAACAATAAATTCAAGGCCTATACTAAATACTAATTTATTTTATTTTATTTTAGGAGTAAGATAGACAAGAAGGGTGGTCCAAAAATATACAGTAATTAATATTATTGATAAAAGATTAAAGAGGGAGGGGTTATTAAATTTGAAGACAGAGTGGCTAAAGGTGGAAACATTGTTACAAGTGTAATTTATTATGGACCCTAAGACACGCCACTTTCAGCTTCCACCATAGTTGTTTTTTTCTCTTGCTGCTGCTGCTTCTGCTTCCTCCTTTCCTGCTCTGCTCCCATCTACACATATCTAACTAAAAAGTTAAAAACTCCTCTTCCATAATTGTACTCAGTCGGCGCCGGATTTTTAGTACTATCTTTATGCCATTACTGGAACGTCTCCAAGAACGTGTAGCTTATTAGTTATTTGTTGATGACGATGTACTATTTCTACGAGACTCGAAAACTTTCTCTTCATACTTTATACTCTACAGGCCCTGCTAGGTTAAAACGAATTTTGTTCTAGCGAGTAGGCAAAATGATCGGTATGTTTAATGTCTTTGGGTCATATTGGCAGAACTTTTTGAATTTTTTCAGTTGGTGATTTGAAAGAAAAATGGGTTGTGTTCATCAATGCTCATAATTTCCTGATTTCCTGGCATTACAGATATCGTAAATTGATTAGCTGCTGATGATGGTAGTTAATGATGGATGAGAAATTACATTGTGATTTGATCAAATCTCCTGGTTTGGTCCAAAGCTAAGAAAAAAAATAGTAACCAATCAAGAACTCGGAAGGGAACAGCAAGAAAGAAGCAGTGAACTTGACTAGAATTAATAATAATCCTGAATTCAAGAACCAAAAAAAGCATAGCTTCTTGCCTATGTGGTCCATATCCAGGCCAGAGACCAGCTTTTTTTCCACAAAATTGAAAAATACCCTGCAACACACCACTCTCTACAAGGCAAAGCATCATAGGGTAGGGATGAAGGTAGCAGAAAATCGTACCCATTAGAGGTCCATACCCTAACAAAGAAGAAGATGCAACTCACATTCAAAAATATGCAGCCATAGCTTGCACAAAACTAAATCATGTTTGCTGAAATGGAACCAAGTGTAAGAACACAACTGGATTTGAAAAGTCTAATTGACAGTTGAAGGAACAATCGTAAATATGGTGGGACTAATTCTAATGGAACACAACATAAAACAAACATGGGTTCAGCACAACACAAACAGGAATCAGTAATGGAAATATCTAACATATAAAGACAGATGCATACATCAGTAGCCCACGGTATTATAACCAAAAGGTGGAATGGTGGGAACTAGGATGCAAACATCTCAAAGTGGCAATATCAATTTATGCTCAAAAATTGAAGAACCGACCCAAAAACTTATCCTGTCTGCACGCTTTAAAATCAACCAAACAACACTTAGAAAATGGATAATGTTTCGTATGCTAACAAATCTTACAAAATTACAACACTTATCTCAAAAAGTTGTGTGGAAGTATACCACTCAAATTCGACACATAAGTTACTCCATAAATTTCATAAACAACAAGCCATGCATAAGTATATACTATATACAGGTAAGGGTATGCTATCATGTTGAAATTGTCTGCAAGACCTAAACATCCTTGCACGAAACATGAATATCAATGGAGTTTCTTTTTGCGCCTTTGCTTTCAAGGACCACCACCAAACCAAACAGTCATGCCCATGACACATCAATGGAAGGAAAAAAAGAAGATTTTGCTTCCCTACCAGAGAAGATATTTGGATGGCTAACCATTACATCATTATTGCTATCTTGAGTTTCAACATATGTAAAAGAAATCAAATCCGTTGTCATGAAGAGGGAGAGCGGATTTCTCGCAAGTTGCATCTATCAATATCATCAATATACAACAAAGAAATGTGCATTGTATTCCAAGAAAAGCATCCATAAAAGCAATAAGCAAACCAAAGCATTTCCTATTAGTCCTACGTGCTAAGTTATAAAGTGAAACAAAACTGGATCAAATACAACAGTGAAAATTACATAACCATTAGTGGACACCTAACTCGAAACCAACTATGATGGTATCCTCTAAAACATCAAATACCTTCAGAAGTATAAGCTGTATGATAAAAAAACAACAACTAGAAACTTCTGGGGTCACTGAAAACCCTCGTAAACTTTTCATTTTGTTTTCTGGCTACTTCAAAACCCTTTTTATTTTACACTCTTTCAGATTGCTTGGGATAATATAAACAGAATCTACACAAAGGCCACCTTTGGAATGAGTGCAATCTATCTGTTTCATGGAAAATTTCACTTCAGTTGCAGATTCTGAGTCATTGACTAGAAACTCACCTACCTTGTGCTCTATCCAGCATCCACGCTTATGATTACCGTTTGCTTCGTGTTGATCATTATCATCTAAATAGCATTCATATGATGCTTGCTGACCATCAGAAGTCGACAACGCAAATCGCACTGGCTTAATATCCCAACCATGGGTGTGCTCAAAATTGGGCACCCGCCGTCCCAGCCTTTTGGCAAATCTTCCAAGGTGAAGCCTAAAGTATAAAGTGTAGATATCGGCTGGGAAAGGGAACTTAATGACTCCATCCACTTCAAACCACCATATTTGCTGCAAATATGCTACAACTTGGAACCTGTGAAGCAACACAGACGAAGCACTGTCAAAATCAGAAAGAGCGCCAAGAAAATACAGCTTCATTAGTGTGTAGCAAGGAACAACTCATCTTACTTTTACCTGCACGTGCACACAAATAAACTAAGACACGATAACATATGCATATGTATGTAAGTCACATTGCTGCCTTTCCCAAGGAAAGAATATTCCTAAAAAGGAAGGACATTTTTGCCTTTCCCAAGTCACATTGCTAAGATGGCCATCGAATAAATGCAGGATTTCAATTAATTCTATGAAAAACAATAGTGAATTTATCCCAAAAACACCAAATGACCTAAAATAAGAATGTCTAAGCTTCTACAGTTGAAGAAAAATGACGTGTCCAAAAAACAATTTAAATCTCGCAAAGAATGACTACTAACTTTCGTCAATAATAGTTATACATCCTCCATTTTACTAGGACAGGGGAGGGAGGAAACTCAAGAATGCCAGAGTAACGACTGAGAAAGGCATCTTTTTTATGTAAGGGGATGAAGAGACTCAAGGAGAAAGCAAATCCTAAATGAAACCTACCAACAAGGAGTGAGGAAATGGAACTAGAACAACAATATCCCAAAAGCAAAATCAAACAGTTTGAGAAAACTCAAATATACTTATAACTAGAACGAGAGAAACTTATGCATTCCTAAAAAGGATAGCACAAGGATGAATAATGATAGCATTTAAGAGCTCAAATTTACAACCATAAACACACATCTAGTGATTAACAAGCAAAGACAAATGCAGCCTGTGACCTTTGGGCATTTTAGTCTCCATATGATAGCATCTCTACATTTTCCATTTATGCTAGGAACAAGATACTTAAGCTTGCAGCCTAGCTAACATTTAAAGATATTTTCAAGTTAGGAAGGTCATGAATTTAAGCAAATTGTCAGCACTCCATAAACATGCAAGATCACAACATCCAAAAGAATCTACTTTCTCCTGCCTCATTACTCTACTACAACACACAAAGAACAAGAAAAAATATAAGGACAAACACACATTCCAAACTTCTAACTAACTTTAGAGACAGCTTCCACTTCCATTGGATTGTATCTCAATACAAATACACAAATACATCCTAATATACGTAAGTAAACCTATGAAACTTCTCCAGTGTCCCGCAAACCAGATGAATGTGAAAACTCGTCTTTCATTGAACATCATGACTAGCTAAAGAATACTTCTTGATTTCCCATTCAAGCCAATGTCACATCCAAAAATAATTTCAAACTTAGTTACTACACAACCAACTAAAACTAACCTTGATTCTTCAGTAGGCAACCAGTTCCAATACCTCCTGTCCTCAATACCCGTTATCCCCATCCCTTTTGCTGATATTGACACACATAGCCTCCCTGTCACTCTATCGATCCACAACTCCTACACCCAAAAAAAAAAACATACAAATCAAAACACCAAAAGAACATATATTCATAAGAAAAAACCGTAAAAATCAATTGCCTCAATGTTATGATTCCTACAAATCCGCTAACTGACCCACCTTATTGCCATCGTCAAACGGTACAGGTCTGGAGAAGAGGGCGAAGATGCCTTTCTTAGACAAGTTGAGATAGCGCTCGGGAGGTAACAAATGCAACAGATCTTGATAATTAGACGGTAACTTCTTCTCCCAAACTGAATCCGACGATGCCGCTCCTCGAAACGCGCGGTTCAACCAAGCAAGATTGCAAATCTCCGGCGGCGTCAAGTAGGTGAACACACACGCCACGCAACTCTCCGGTATGTCACCTAAACCCACACCGCCACCATTAGCTCCTCCTCCTCCACCTTCCGTCAGGTTAGACAAAGACGCACCCATAACAGTGAATAGAAGAAGGTTAGGTGCTTCCTATTTTAAGTTTAATGCGCGTATGGTTGGTTAGAGCGGTGGTATGTTGATGGGTTTTTGGTGGTAAGTGATGGAAATTGGTAGGAGCGGTCAAGCTATGGCTAAGGTTTTTGCCATTATGGAATTTTCCAGGAAATTTTTGGAGAAGAGAAAGTGAGGGAAAATGGATAAAGACGGGGAGGGAAGGAGGAAGGTAGCTTCAGCTTAACTGGGCTAGCTCATAGCTGTGTGCCAATACGAGAGATTGGAGCCATTTTCTTTTCTTATTATTTTCTAAAAATTTAATGTATTCATTTATTTATCCTTTGGCCAGTTGTAGCAAATACTATTGAATATTGAATATTGAGGATATTTTGGTTTTCTAGATATTCAAGATTTTTCTCTTCTTTTATGAACTTATAAAATTCTTGAGACAAAAATTTTATTATTTTTTGAGGTCTTTAATGAGGCGTCGAATTCGTCAAAAATAATTATAAAATATAACTCAATATTAAAAATAAATTTAATTGTAAATAGTAAATAAAAGGTTCGATTCACAGAAAGTACTAGTGTGATTTTCGTGTGTACTTGCAAAGATAAGTGATAACACTTAAGTGAATATTTTTTTAGCAACGGAGTATGTTTTAATTTACAATTTTGTTGTTGTTGTGAATATTGTTATTTTCAGTTAACATTTATTTAACCGACAATATATTGATTTGTTTTGACAAAGATTGATGGTGATTTTGTGAAACCATGCGGATCACGAGGGACGAATGTGGGAGATTTTCTTTCGGTCATTTCTAAACTCTAGTCTAAGGTAGTTGTTCCTCTTTCCCATCATCTTAGTCCTTCTCATGAAAACGATTTTTTTGAAAACGTTTTTATTTATTAATATTAAGTTATATTATAATACTCATTTTTATTCTCAAATAACCGTCGCTATCTTACGAATTTTTACTGTTCATAATATTTATTATTTTATTTTTTTTCGAAATATATACAAAAAAATTTATGCGTCAACTCAAAAAAAATTTTTCGATGAACATACATTTTGACCATATATTGGTAGGTTGTTAATTACTGAAAATATAATTTATTCCTTTATATACATTTATAATTATAATCCGACTTGGTCATTTCTACACCACTCAATTCTCATTTTTGGCATTTCCTTTTAAATTTTTTAATGGTGCACCAACCAACCAACACCAAGCCAACAAAAGGAAGAGAGAAAAAAACTGTGCGTTTAATATTGTTTGGGCCTTGATGGGCCTTGGATCAATTTTCATAAAATAATAGGCCCGAAGATGCACTTAAATTCCAGTTGGTTCCATTAGATAAAAATCATTTTTGTGCACCAAAACTTTTTAAAAGGAAAAAAAAAACTCTTGTGTAAATTAAATAAAAAAACTTTTTTTTTCAAAACTTTTCATTTTTATAGTTTAAAAGTTTACAATATATTTTTACAAATTTTTAAAAATTGTAGTTTTAACCTTTCTAGTAGTTAAACAATTAAAATAAAATAAAATTATGCAAACGTGAGGTAAATCTAACAAATATTGGAGACTATACTTCAGTGAAAATTTAAAAAAAAAACTAATAATAAAATGATTTTTTTAAAAAAATTATATATTGTAAATTAAATATAAACTATTTTTTATTATCTAATGTCCTACCATATTTATTACATATTTTTTGCAATTTCTTAATTTTTTAAAATTTTTTTTTACTATTATAAAGATTAACATTACGATTTTTAGAAAATTATAAGATTTATACTAAAATTGCAAAATTTGTAAATTATAAAGTTTTTTTTTATATAGTTACCTAAAACTTTCTTAATTTATTGGCTACTTTTTTGCCTTTCTGGTCAAAGTGTTGAAACTTCAAACTTCAAACTTCAAAGACAATAACAAAACTCGTACTATGAAATTACAAAGAAACCAATTCCGACTTTGTTGCTCCTTGCAACATTTGGACGATAATGGACATGGGAGAGCAGTACAGAATTTGTTCGTGTCTGTTCTTTCAGTCATAAGAAATTTCGAGTTTGAAATGAAGCAGATCATAATTATATATTGTTTTAGAGTTTAAAAAATGATACTCCCTCCGGTGCAAAATAAACGACATTTTGGAGTCCAAAAACAGTCCCGAAATAAATGACGTTTTCGATATTCTAGGCTGGAAAAGACGACATTGCTCCTGCCATCTTTTAGTGTAAAGTGAGACAAAAGTCATGGTAATTTCAAAAATAAGCTTGAATGGTAGGGGTACAAAGGTTAAAAATTATCTCATTTTCTGTAAGCTAATTATTTTCTTAATCCGAGTATAAACACCTAAAAAATTATTTATTTTAGACCGGAAGAAAGATTAGTTTTCTTCTCGTTAAAAATGAAAAGAAAAACACTCACGAAGTGATTATTGTTACCAAGGACTATTATAATTTTTCCTTAAAAAACTGTCAGTACAAGATTGAATCGATGTTTACTTTACCTAAACAAACCCTGCTTTTGAAAAACCACGTCCATGCTTTTTACAATAAAATAATTACGAATCATTATCATAAAGAATAATAAATTACGTTCATAAGCTATTTTTCATTAGTATCTAAAAGTAATTAGGAATTAAAATTTTATTTATGTTATTTAATATTATAGTAAGAATATTATAATTTTTTTATCCTTTTATTATTTAAGTAAATTTATTGAAATAAATAATAAATAATTATTTGAGAAATTTTTTTATCGTTTAATACAATAAGTAACACTCCACTAAAAGAATTATGCCTCCTTACTTTTAAGTCAAGTTTAAATATAATTAAGAATTTTTTTTTTCCTTATATCTTAAAATTAAATATTAAAACACAGTTTAAGTATAATTAAGAAAATTATTCTGATTTAAGAATTGTTTGAAACCTAAGGGTTTTTTTTTCTTTCTTTTCTGTCCATCCAAAAGGCGGTACCGTACAATTTTTGCACAAGAAGGAAGCAAAACCAAAACCATGGGCCATTTCTTTCTTTCTTAAAAAAACAAACTAAAAACCTCTTGCACCAAAACCAGCCGCTTAGCTCCCTGTATATACCTTGTCCCTTTCCTTCCTCCTATCCCCCATCACTCTAATCAATCTTTCCCGACTCCCAACTTCAATTTATATTCTGCAATCTCTGGATTCGCACTGCACTTTGTTCCCCTTCTCTTTTTTCTGCACAAAAAAGGAAAAAAAACTCTTGAATTTTGAGATGTTTCCTTTTCAGAACCTGGTGATGATGGTACGTGTCATATCCAATCTTCTAGTTCTTGGTGCTTTGAGTTATTATCTTTCCTGGGTATTGTTGTGAGATTCAGTTCACCTACTGGGTATGTTTCTTCTTTTTTCAATTCTTTGTTCCACTTGTTTAGTCTCAAGCTGTTTGTTTTAATGCCACTGGGAGAGTTAGAGAGCCCACATTTGGGTAATGTCAATTTCTGCTCAAATGGGTCTTTAGGGTCTTGCCTTTAACAGTCTTGAATCCAATAGGAAAGTGTAGAATAATAGCTGTAGTGATTAGTGAATTATATTTTTGTTGTCAGAAAAATAATAATAGCAGGTTAGTTGTGGTTGGTGTGTATAAGGAGTTTTTGGTTTGATGGAAAATAGTGGTTTAGGTAGTGGATTATTCACAGGAATGGGATCAGGATTGCTGGGCCTAGAAATGCCATTGCACCAGCAACAAAGTCCTCAAAATGCTCAAAACCCACATCATTTACACCATCCTCAGATGGTGGCTTATGCCCACCATGACCCTGATCACCCTCATCTACAGTCTCAGCAATCTGTCAAGCACCCTTTTGCATTTGCCTCTTCAAAACCTAAACAGTTGTCTCCATTGAGTGATGAGGATGAGCCTGGTTTTACTGGGGATGATATCACTAGTGATGGCAAAAGGAAAATCTCTCAATGGCAGAGAATGAAGTGGACTGATAGCATGGTGAGGCTGCTCATAATGGCAGTTTTTTACATTGGGGATGAGGCTGTATGCGAAGGAACTGATCCGAAGAAGAAAGCAGGTGGTTTGGCACAGAAGAAAGGGAAATGGAAGTCGGTCTCACGGGCGATGATGGAGAAAGGGTTTTATGTGTCTCCACAGCAATGTGAGGATAAATTCAATGACTTGAACAAGAGGTATAAGAGGGTCAATGATATACTTGGGAAAGGAACTGCTTGTAGGGTTGTGGAGAACCAGAGCTTGCTTGAGACAATGGATTTGACACCAAAATTGAAGGAAGAAGCAAGGAAATTACTCAATTCTAAGCACTTGTTTTTCAGGGAAATGTGTGCTTATCATAGTAGCTGCGGCCATGGTCCAACTGCAGTTGCGTCTGGTACTAGTCATTCACCAGAGATGGCCACAGACCACCCGCAGGCTCAGGTTCACCACCAGCAGCAAGCAACACAACAGCAACAACATAAGTGCTCTCATTCATCTGAAAATGCCCATACTGCCGCGAATTCAAGGAGTGAAATGGAGGGTCTGAGAGCTGGGAAAACAGCAAGGAATGATGAAGATGATGAGGAGTCTGATGATGAGAGCGATGATGATGAGGACGATGATGAAGATGATGAGGACGAGGCGGTAGATGGCACTTTGAGGGGCCGAGATAGTCATGGACACGGCCACGATGATGAAGACTACCACGACGAGAAATCTCCGCACAAGAGGCATAGAACAGTAGGTGGGCTCTCTTCTCCACCACCATCATCATCTGTGATGCAGCAATTAAATGGTGAATTGACGGGTTTGGTCCAAGACGGGGCGAAGAGTTCATGGGAGAAGAAGCAGTGGATGAATGTTAGACTGTTGCAGTTAGAGGAGCAGCAAGTGAGGTACCAAATGCAAGCATTTGAGCTTGAGAAGCAACGGCTGAAGTGGGTGAAATTCAGTAGCAAGAAGGAAAGGGAAATGGAGAGAGCTAAGCTAGAGAATGAAAGAAGGAGGCTTGAAAACGAGAGAATGGTACTTCTCATACGCCAAAAGGAGCTTGAATTGCTTGATCTTCAACATCATAATCACCACCACCACCATCAACAACAACTTTCTTCAAACAAGAGGAGTGACCCATCTTCCATCAGTGGATAAACTCTGTAATATGACGTAGGTTACCTTAGGTGGTTCCAAAATGATGTCTTTTTGTTTTCTTTTGTTCCTTTGATATTTTGGTAAAATGAAATTTAATACTTCCTGTCTCCTGTTCTCTTTTCTCAACGTGATCTCTCTCTAGGAGGTAACTGAAAGAGAACCTAAACATGTCACAATTGCACAGCCCAAGAGTACCACTTTTATGAATAAAGATTTGGATCGGAGATTGTTATTAATCTTATAGATTATGAGCTAAAACGTAAATGGGATGAAAAAAGCACTGAATGCAGTAACTCGTTTGGGTTTTAAAAATATGTAAAGATGGTTAAAAACCTTGATCACACCTGGTGGGACTCGAACCCACAATCGCTTGATTAGAAGTCAAACGCCTTATCCATTAGGCCACAGGTGCTAGATAACTTCTTACCACAATATATTTATAAAAATGTAGTTAATTGTTTACAGTCTGCAGCGTGGCAATTTCACCTCACGAGAAGAGAAATCTAACGGATGTTTCACTCGCATGATATAGAGTGAAAACAGAACAAAAGCTTTTATAAATTATCTTGTAGTCTTAGTTGTTTTGGGGGGAGCACACTACTGTTTCTATCATTAGCAATGGCACTCGAAGTGTTCTTTTCCTACCTTACATTACAAGTTAGTACATTAGAGACAATGCATTAGGCACCATGACTCCATGCTGCATATTATGGTAAAAGATGTAATAATAACTGGAACAATCATAAAAAAAACAGCAGCAGCTGCTATTTTCAATGATCAGGACAAGATTGAATATATCCCACAACTATGCAAGTTTAAAGCAAAGTGAGCGTCAAATAGGCACCAAAATATAGCTAAACACAACTCGCAATGAAAACTCTCGACGCTCCCACAACCATGACATTGTTTTCCCACGTTAGACAAGTTGACCGGAACACCAATGGCACGACACTAACAGCGAGAATGACTTCTGGTAATTTTCTACAACAAAATAACACATGGCATGGCACTAACATACTTTCCGAACAAAAAAAGGAAAACTTTCCAAGGCTTCATTTCCGAAAGAACCAGTCAATTTTCTAATGCATTTCCAAAAAAACAAGGTTCTCCCCATACCCTGGAGAGATGCCACCTCACAGGTAAGTAGCAACATAAACCACCACCTGCTTTTCTTAAGTTATCCTGGGAAAAGGGCAAAAAATGGTGGGACTTATATATAAAAATATTATATGGTATCTTAATCTTCAAGCTCAATGATCTTCACCACAGATGCATCTCCAACTTTCTGGCAAACGACGACTCTGTCATGTGACTTTATAACTCCTGAGGCTTTCCCGTGATCGAGGGCAACCTTCAACACTGACTCATTTGTCGCACTTGTAGATTCAGCCTGAAATTTTACACAAGATAGTGAGTTTCATAATGGATGCTAGCAAAGGAGCACATATTGAAAAGGCAACAGCCATTTGTTGAGGATGGAAAAGCCCCCAGTCCCAGAGAAAATCACATAGCATCGTAGTCTAGTCAAGCATCTAAAGCCACTGGAGCCTTAACAAGCCATTTATAGCTTTACTAAAAAAGATGCTTAAATGTTCATCATGGAGATCCCTCGAAAGAACAGAAGTACACTTAATATTATACTAAAAAAATGGTAACTCCACACAAGAAAACATGAAATAAAGAACTTACAGGATGTCGTGGATCAGCAAGCATAGGGAAGAGACCTCTGACAATAAGAGACTGCCTTGCCTGAAACATTGAAATGAAGAAAACATTTCACTAGCTTAAATAGGAAGAAATGGTGTAATGTGACAGCACACATTGATTGCATTCTGTAATAGAGGAAAGGAACTGGAAATGGGAAAGGACAGTAGTCAAAATTCTATCAATAGTGAAAAAAGAGAACATAGTTAAACAAGAACGTTCAATTAATGCTGTAAAATCACTAATTTAACACATCACAAGAAATGAAGGTTTCCTCACAGGATTTTCAGCTTTGTAGCTAGTTCTAATGATAAAAACACAAGAGTTCTATTAATTTGTAATTAATCAAGTATTCCATACTTAAAATCAGTGAAGGAAAATCATAAGCAATCTGATAATTATTCTTTTCACACTCTTGGTGTGTGAAGATTGATGAGACTTTTTTTCTAAAAGACATCAATCCATGCAAAGTTCAATAGTCATCTGCCATCTTGGACTCTTATCAGATTTTTTGCCCAAACACGTGTTAAAAATCCAAATATACTTATACAAACTTAAAGAAAATAATGCATTGATTGATACAACTACGTGTTGCATACAAGAACAAATATTTGAAGTACTCAAGAGAGTCAAATAAGCTGAGACCATATTTAGCTACACAAAACATAACACAGCAAACTTCAGTAAGTAAAACATTGAAGCAAGCAGCTACCTCAAAGGCTCCACTGAAACTCCATTTCAGTTGATTTGTCCTTAGACGAGGGATGACAACTGACAGAACCGGCATTGATGGCCTATACTTTGCAATCAGTCTGCGTATGTATATTATACAAGTTTAGTAAGTCATTACCAGTATGAAAATATGTATTTCACGTGTAAAAAAGAGACTGCTGAAGCCTGCAAAACACAAGAACAAAAAAGGCAGCAAAAAAACAAATAAAATGAGTATACCTTGCAGCCCTTCCAGAAGAAGTGAAGCATATAATGACGGATGCCTTCACCTTAATCGCTGCCCGAACCTAGAGAATGTAAATGCATATTGCTCATGAGAAATTTAAGTAGTTCGACAGAAGCTATCTTAAGGAGAAACTAATCTCGCAAATATCATTGTTGAAGAAATAGGGTAGAAGTGTACCGCAGAGGAGGCAATAGATTCGAGGTGGGTCATTGGCTCTCCAACATATTTGACTGTCTTCTTGAAATACAAGTCTTGATTGAAAACCTTCTCAGCCTAAAGGTAAAGAAAAGGGGGAAAACACTAAAAACGCAAGACAAAGAGTAACCCAATTAAGTTGATTCAATTTTGCGGCTTAAACTTCTGGGCATTATATCCAATGAACTCAATGATAGACCCATTAATGTTAGGCACCCAAGACTGGAAGATAAGTAACAGTAAGTACTAACCATGATGGAAGCACTAATATTTTCTGGAAAAAACACAATGAAACCAGGAAAAAAAGAAAAGCACATTCCAGGCATTAGACTTCATATTGAACTATATTCAGCTTTCCTCCACCCCACCTCTCACACAACTCAAATGAAAAAAGAAAGAAAAAAGGAAATTACCTCGGCACAAATTCTACCAACTGTAGAAATGGTTTCAACAGGGTACAACCCACGAAGAGTCTCAGCACCAAGAAGAATTGCATCACTTCCTGCAGCAAGAAGAAAACAGAGAAAAAAGTGAGGTGCAGGGTTTGCCAGCCTTAAGCAACCTAAAGTATATATATGAAAACCAAATTCTGTGGAAGATTAAAAAGAAGTGAGAATCGATATAGACAGGCAATAAAATAATCACAAGATCCTCTCAGCTGTCAGTATTAAAGGCAGCACTTGTTCTGTTGTAATATAACTACCTACCATCCAATACAGCATTAGCAACATCAGTTGCTTCTGCACGAGTTGGCCTCAGGTTGTTAGTCATAGTGTCCACAACACGGGTAACCACTGCAGGCTTGCCAACCATGTTACACTTGTAAAGGGCAGCTTTCTGAAATAAGAACACCTGTATATGCCATGAGATTAATTAGCAGCAGGCGGTATGTATCTAGTAGTTTATCTTGGCATATGTTCTATCAAACAGTGAGGCAGTTGCCTTTACATGGCATTCTAACAAGGAATCATGCATTTACTTATACAGTGTCCAGCTCAACAAATAGACACTTACCATAGCTATCATTTCACTGTAGTAGCTTGCATAAATAGAACGACAAAGATACATGATATGTCACATCACATCCACATACTTTTTTTTGTAAAATCAAAAAGTAGAAAATATACCTTCTCTGGTGGGAGATCTATGCCCAAATTTCCTCTAGAGAGAATAATACCATCAGCTTCTTGTAATATCTCGTCAAAATGGGTCAATCCCTATATGAACAAACAAAGATGTGCATAAAAAGGTACCATCAAACTAAGATGTGAATAGAAAGGTGATAGGCAACCCACCTCAATGTTTTCAATCTTGGCAAAAATTTGGGTCTGACTGAGATCACCTAGTTTTGAGAGAAACTCACGGGCCTGCATTACAGCACATGGCATCAAACAAGCTAATCAAAGTAAAGATAAAAATTCCAAAGCTACATATAGTTGAGAAACTTACTTCGCGGACATCTTCAGCATGTCGGGTATACGACAATGAGAGGAAGTCTATTTTGTTTTGAGCTCCCCAAGTACTTATAACCTATTTTGAGAGAGAAAATCAAAACAACAATCAGACATGACAGCAGGTAAGAAAAAACGAAAAAGCTTGCAATTACATGCAGTGTTAGGAAAAAAACATAAGCTAGAAGAAGTTACCTCCTTGTCGGTATCAGTAAGGGTGGGCAGTTCAATAGGAATTTGAGATGCATGCAAGGTGAACAATGACCCAGCCAAAGTTGCAGAGTTCTTTATCGCACAAACTACATCATTACCCTTCACCTCGGAAACCTGCTCAATTACCCAGTTAAGCATGATCATAATTTGGTTAGTACAAGGCGCACATGCATGCCACAACTTTTCTTCCTAAATCTACAAGCATTAACCCAAGTAACTTCTCTCACCTCTAGCCATACAGAAGTAGTTTCACTTCCTGTGAAGAGGTAATGACCAACAAAAATGGTGTCTCCTGGCTTCACTGCCTGCAAAGATCAAATTAATAATTTGGTTGTCACAAGAACAGTGGTAGCACACAATTTCATACAAAATTTACCAGTATTTACATCAAGGGAAAACATTTTTCAACCACAAGCAAAATGGCTATTCATATGCTTAACTGAATCAAACAATAAATAAGAAAAAAAAACCTTAGCTAACCCATCGAAATTGATGGGCAATACTTCGGATGAAGCTTCCTGTCCTTGATCAGGTGTTAACACGACAACACCATCCAACTCCAGAGAAATAGTTTTCTCACACTTGTTCACCACCTGCAGCTCTGGCCCCACAGTATCCAACATAACCTACCAACAGAACAGAACAATAATCATTACTAAACCTCTGTTCAATCACCACTGACATATATTTAAACAAATAAAAACAAAAACATACAGCGCATAGCTTCTTAGTCGATTTAACAGCCGCCTTCAAGTTCTCCAAAGTCTCCTGATGAAACGCCTTGTCACCCCATGAGAAATCGAACCGGGCCACTGGTCCAATTCAAAAAAATCAACCGATAGAATAAATTAGAAATCAAATTAAACAGATGAAGAGAATAAAGTCCGATGAAGAGCATAAAAAACGACGCCGCTTACCTGACATGCCGGCTTTCAAGCAGCCGGAAATGGTCTCGACGGAGCGAGATTTAGGACCTAGAGTCCCAACAATCTTCGTCATTGCAGGGAAGAAGCTCTACGAAACAAAACCAATCAAAAAGGAGAATGAAATTACAGATCTGCCATGGAAGACGAGGGATGGAGAGGTTGATTGGTTGATTACTTACCGATTTGGATGGCTCAAGGATTGAAGCCATCCTAATTGGCTCCTCGAGAAGCAAGTGATTGGAATGCATGTTTGCCTTTCTTTCTTCTTCTTCTTCGATGAGAATGGAGAGGAGGTTGTGGTGAAGGAAGAAGAGAGAACAGAGAGGAGTTCCTAAATCAGTGTATTTATTTAGTTAGCGTGAAAGGCCGAATGTTTTCCTTTCTTGCGAGTTTTAGTAGAGCAGCGATTTTGGCTTTAAAGCATCATCAAAAAATGCTTTGGTTTTGTAGAATATGCTGCTGTCTGGTGCTTCTTGTCCTTTCTTTTTTAATTTTAAAAAATTAATGATTTGCCTTGGTCAACAAACCAAATAAAAATCCAAGTTTTTTATAATAAAAAAATACAAATGGGAGGAGCTAGGAAGTAGTAGTATCTTTTATTTATTTATTTTATCTGTGTTTTCTTTTTCTTTTTCTTTTCCACAAAAAAAATATATTGGGTGGAGTGAAGAGTAAATAGTGGTAATAGTTATTATCTGTATTACTTTATTATTAGTAAATACTCCCTTTTTTTTTATTAGACGTCGTTTACTATTTGGGCACGCATATTAAAGAGGTTGGATGACTCACTATTTGAGACAATTTTGCCTTTTACTTTTTCTCAGACGTACATTAAGGACTAACGTACGTTCGGAAAAAATTAAAAAAGTAAAGATTTTTTTGGGTCAAATAGTAAATTATCCGGCTTTCTTAATATGCGTGCTCAAACAGTAAACAATTTTAATTCCAAACAGAAGGAGTATTATTTAGTCAAGAGTTTTCCATTATTTATGAGATCACTTTTCGACTTTTAGTAATTATTGTTAACTTTTTCGACTATATATATTTGTAACGTAAGTTGTAATAATTATTGAGTCAAATCAAGTTGGGTAGTTTCAAATATTGTGAGAGATTTATGGATCTTGAAATAGTTGATGGTTTAAAGTTTTCATTTTATATTTTAAAAATAAATATGTTGCATAAAGTTTTAATTGGCTAAATATAATTAATTAAAAGTGAAAAAATGAAAATAAAATTGATCCACGAGAACCGAGCGATTTTGTTCAGCTTTGTGCTGCTCAGTTACACTGTTAGTCTGTTAGGTGCATCAAGTTACCCTTTGTCAAAAAGCCATGTTGCTTGCCTATTGTAAACCGGAGCAGCATGAACTTTCACGTGGCGCGTGCACATTGGATCGCCGCTACTAGTGCCTACCGGTATAAGGAAATGACCCAATCAACTAATGGCGCGTGAAGCACGAAAAACGTGGTTTATCAGTGGGTAAGTCGGGTCGTGCATTTCAACCCCGAGAAAGGGGAGTGGTTGATGGTGTTTTGGTTGACACGTGCTAGTTTGGGGTAGCTGATGAGAATAAACAAGGGAGGAGAGCGAGGGTTGTTTTGTTTGGTAAAATGTGGAGTGGAGTGGTTTGTTGTTGCGCTCATTGGAAAGGAAAGGGCAGATGGGCGCGTGGACGTACGCGTGCTTAACGGCTGACTAGATGGAGCACGACAAAAGCGTGGCTTTCTTTGTTCAGACCCTTGAGGGGTCAAATGAATCCAAGGGGCTGTTTTTCTTTTCAGTGGGAAGAACGGCTGTTCACTAGTGGCTCCAAACCCAATAGTACTTTTTATTAGAAGATACACTCGGTACACCTACATCATTATTCATCTGTCAATCGATTTTTATATTAATTTTAATTTTTTTTGTAGACGCTAATTTTATCTTTAATGTCCTTCTGGGAAAAGACATATATAGATATTGACAAAATGTTACTCATTGCTGATATAGAGTATTTTAGAAATAAATTTTAAATTTGCTTAGCTTTTTTTTCATGTAACAAATGATTAAATACCATATTAGTAGATTTCCAAATATTTTATCTACTTAAAAATAGGTCTAGATGTTTATTTTTATACATGTACATGTTGACTATAACATTTTTTATATATACATAGAAAAATATATAGATTTCATTCAACATTGTTCTACTACCTTAAAGTCGACAAAAGGGAGCACAACTTCCTCTAAATAAGTAATCCTCAGAAAAAGAGGCAGACTACTACATTTTTGTTTAGGGTGTATGTTATCTTATTCGATGCAGTATGGTTGGGCTAGAATGAAGGTCCATCAAAATTGGTTGCACAATGTGCAGCCCATAAAGCCCATATCAGCCCGGCCCATCTTGAAAATGTACCTTCAGTTCAAGACAATCCCCACATACTAGGTCCCACCCACGTGCGTCGCTTACCATTTTTTTCTTTACCTAACGTGTCCGTCATCCTCCGTCACGGCCTATCCCTCTCAAGTCTCAAGTCTCAAGTCTCAAGTCTCAAGTCTCGTCTCAAACTCACGACTTTCCCCTTCCGTTAACCCACACGGCCCCGTCTCATTCCTTCCACGGATCCCCTCTCCCGTCTCCTACCTCCTAACGCCGTCGCCTCCGTCAACGGTAACGTCAACTATTGTCTAATGGCCTGCGACGATTCAGACTTTGCTCTACTCGGCGACGACAACCAATCTTACCCTAGCAACCAATCTAATATCATCCTACGCCAGTCCTACTGTCATCAGGACCGCCAATTGCACGCGCCGCCGCCTCAACCGCCCATACTCTCTCCTCCCTTGGCCCTCGCCGCATCTGCAAATCTCAGATCCAGTGAAGAGGAAGTTGAAGATGAGAATGAGAATGAGAATGACACCATTTCAGCCTTCCCAGATTCCAACCCCTACACCGACACGTCAGATCCCTACCCCAACAACAACGAGCAAACTGCGCAGGCGAAGTCGGAGAAACGAAGAGAACGAGAAAATAGCATCATCAACTGCGAGGCTAATCACAGTCCTTACAATTTCAAGAGAGCAAAACCGTCTACTCACGAGTTCAGGAAGGATAGGGAGGAATGGAGTGACATGGCGATAGGGTGTTTGTTGGATGTGTACACGGAGAAGTTTAATCAGTTGAATAGAGGGAATTTGAGAGGGAGGGATTGGGAGGAGGTGGCTGCGGTGGTGAGTGAGCGGTGCGAGAAGCAGAGCAAGACGGTGGAGCAGTGTAAGAATAAAGTGGATAATTTGAAGAAGAGATATAAGCTGGAGAGGCATAAAATGAGTAATGGCGGCGTCTCTGCGAGCCATTGGCCTTGGTTTAAGAAAATGGAAGAGGTTGTTGAGAATTCACTCCCAATGAAGGCGGCGACTGGTGTTTGTAGTTCTAACGATGAGGATAAAGGTGGTTGCGGTAGTGGAGGAGCTTCAGGGAGTACGGTCAGGCAATCAAAGAGGTTCATTGTTTTGGATTCTGTTTGTATGATTTGCTGTTAAACGTTGTAGATAATACTCGCTAATTGCTTCATTTTGCTACTTATTTTATGGTTAATTATTGCTGAGTTGATGCTGGATGTTTTTATTTGTTGTAGTGGTTAGTTGTGCTGTTGTCTGATGGACATTATTGTTTATGTTTGCTTTGTTAGATATGCAGCTACAACAGCAGTGACTCCTTCAGGTCAGACTAATAACTTGAAGTCTAAGCCAACACCTACTATCAGATGGCGGAGAGTAGTGTTAAAACTTAGCGGTGTTGCTCTTGCTGGTACTGGTCCCAATAATGTTGACCCAAAGGTTAATTTCAGCCTCATTGTATTTTGTACAAAGTAGGACTACTGGTGTTTTGAATATTTGATAACCAGCTTCATTTCAATGGATTATGGAGTATGGCATATGTTGAATTGGTGATTCTGATTGTTAGGTGATGACTTTGATTTCAAGGGAGGTTGTGATGGCTTGTCGACTTGGAGTGCAGGTATATGTGCTTGCTGACGGTCTCTTGTATCTGCAACTTCTGCGTTTTTATATTTGACAATGCCTTTCTCATGTGATAATCCAGGTTGCAATTCTTGTTGGTGGCCGTAACTTCTTTTGTGGGGACACATGGGTGACATCAACAGGTTCAGACAGACGCACTGCATACCAGATAGGGTAATGTACTTGTTAGCAGTTTGCTGTTTCCTTTAGCCGTTCATAGACCCAACTTGCCAAATGTCCTATGGAATTCTATCGTGTGCATGCACTTTCGACCATTCTTAATTTCTATGAATGAATGCTATTTCACCAATATTCCTTTTTCTTATTAAGCTAGAGATCTTTTGTTCTTTACCCATCTTATGCATTATTACAAGTATCTTTAAGGGATTTAGTTGACTTGGTACAAATGGAATTAGTAGGCACAGTCACAATCTTGGCATCATGATTCTCAAACTTCGTGGTTGATCATGACTAAATGTTGACAATGGAAATCTATTTCAGTATGATGGCAAGTGTGATGAACTCTATCTTGCTTCAGTCTTCCTTAGAGAAGATGGGTGTTCAAACACGTCTGCAGACTACATTTGCTTTGCCGGAAGTTTCTGAAACATACAATAAGCGACGGGCCATTAGGCATCTGGAGAAGGGCAGAGTTGTGATATTTGGTGGCATTGGTGCTGGAGCTGGAAATCCTCTATTTTCCACTGACACTGCTGCAGCCCTTCAAGCTTCAGAGAGTATGTTGTCTGTTCTGTTTTTGTTTCTTTCATAATTAATTTTTTATTTATTAACTGATATTATATACTATGCCTGCATGGTGTAAATGCTCCTTGATGCTATGTTTGAATTTCACTTCACTCTTCTCTCTCAGTTAATGCCGAGGCACTCCTTAAAGGTACCAATGTTGATGGTGTCTACGATTGCCAGTCCCGTGACAACAATGTCACATTTGAACACATCAGCTTCAGGGACTTGGTCTCAAGGGGTGCGACATCAATGGACTTGATGGCAATGACTTGTTGCGAGGAGAATAGCATTCCTGGTTGGTATATATTGTTTTTGCTGTGTGCTGTCAAGTACTTACGTAGCTTGCTGGTTAATTATGTGTCTGGGTCTTGAATCCATGCTTATTATTAATTGAACTTGTTTTTGTGCAGTTATTGTCTTTAACCTTCTTGAGCCAGGAAATATTTCAAAAGCATTGTGTGGAGAGCAAGTCGGGACATTGATTGATCAAACTGGAAGGATCAGTTAATCTCTACTTGACTATTTTGATTTTAAATTTCTCGGTATTATGCTCTCTAGATTCAACATCGAGCTTTTGTTGCATGGACCATTTCTAGCACAATTACTACCATGAACCTAAGTCAGCTACTGGGTACATTCTGAGAAGATTTTTCATTTCGTTTATGCTAATCTAATAGACTCAAAGTCAATGCCAGTCATCTTGCCAATTGCTCGTGATTTCTGAGAGTTGATCGATGCGTTGACAGCATTGTCGTGATGGTGAATATCACTTGTATGTAAATTATATTAGCTTAAAAGATCATTGATGTTAGGGATCAGCAGCAGGTCCCCGCAGTGTAAACAGTTTATTGCATTGAGGTTTAATGTATACAGTTGCTAGTCATGATACATTGGAATTTCAAGTACTTGTTACAGTAAAATGTATGTCAGGATTTGTGTAACCATTTCTGTTTCCATAGCTGTAACGGTTTATTTTGACGAATGTCGTTTTTGTTCTGGAATTGGCGTCAAGTTTCCTGTTGAGCTCATGAATGAAACTGAATAATAAATTATATTGCAGAACTACATTACAAACAAAGGAAAATCTAAGTCGTTGGCTGGGGTAAAAGAGATCAGCAGATCAACCCTTTAGCAACGACAAGAAAATGCAAGGCATTACAGCTTACAAATCTTACAAAGAAGACAAGATAGTCTTGGGGAAGAAGAGCCAGCAACGAGATACTGCAAACGAAGAAGACGATAGAATTACAAGAAGCAGGAGGGAAAGATCAATACGCAGCGAGTCCATCTTCTGTGGTGGCAAGGGAAGGCGAGAGCGAATTGCGAGATTCGTCATAGTCCTCCCCGAGCGGCGACTGCTCCACCCTGATGTCTTCAATCATCTTCACTACTTCAGACATAGTCGGCCTCTTCTCAGGCTGTGGAACGACACAAGCCATTCCTACATGAAGCATTGACACGAGTTCCTCTTCAATATTCTTATACCTCAAAAGTTCTTGATCAAACACCTCTGCTGTCCACTCTTCTTTAACAACTGACCTCACCCACTTAGGAAGATCCACCACTTCCTCCTCCTCTTCCTCTTCTCGTGGGCGACGTGACGGTGATGGGTACTGTGAGGGAGTTTTCCCTGTAAGAACTTCCAGCAGCAAAACTCCAAAACTGTACACATCAGCTTTCTGAGACAGCCTCTTGACTTCTCCCTGCTCTGGTGCCCTGTACCCTCCCAATCTTGCTATAGCATGAACAGGATTCAAAAGCAGAGACAACCCGAAATCGGAAATGCAAGCAACACCATTCTTGTCAAGCAACACATTAGAAGATTTCACATTTCCATGAGGAATCCTTGCTGCAGTAAACTCTTCATGAATCCGAGCCAATCCTCGAGCCGCTCCTAACACCAAACTGATCCTCGTAGTCCAGTCCAATGGAATCCTCCCTGGCCCTCGATTCCCTACTCGCGTTAAACACAAAAACAACCAATCAAGAACACAAACAAAACAAACGGATTTGTAGCTTAGTGGTACAACCAACAAGACGAAACTTACCATGAAGAAGTGAATGCAAACTTCCATTAGGAAGATAATCATAAACAAGAAGCTTTTCCTCTTTGGCATAATAGTAAGCACTTAATCTCACTACATTAAGATGCTTAATCTTCCCTACCACATCCATGTACTGCTCAAATTCCTTCCTCGCGCAAGGATTCGCATCCTTCAATCTTTTAACCGCCACCACACTCCCACCATCGAGAACCGCCTTATACACAGTCCCTAAGCTCCCTTTGCCCAACATCTCTGCCGACGCGCGCAGCAAGTCCTCCAGCTCAAACTGCTTCCTCCTATCGAAAAACACGAGCCTGCTCATATCCGTGGCGTTAGTACCGTCGCTGTCACCACCGCCTCCGGCAGCATTATACACTCTCTTCTCGCTCCCATAGCTACTCCCACTCTTCCTCCTCTTACCAATTTCGCTCCCCGCTCTCGAACTCTCGTTACTCCGATCTCCCCTGCAACAGTGCGCCACAAAAAACGACGCAACCACCAGAAACGCCACGCAATTGGCCACCGCAATCGCCACAATTGCGCCGGGGCTTAGTCCTTTATGAGATTTCTCCTTTGTCAAAATTGGAGTTTGAGGGATTGAACTCGGATTAGATGGCACCGTTTGAGCTGCTGCTCCTGGTGGTGTGTTACCGGTAAAGGAACATACAGGTAACGGGCTTGATCCGCAAAGCGCTTCATTACCTGTAAAGCTTCTCTCTCCGAACTTCTTCAGCAAGTTTTCCGGTAAGCGACCGTACATTTCATTATTAGATAGATTTAATTCAGTTAAATTAGGGAATGAAGTGGAGAAATCTGGAATTTGGCCAGAGAGTTCGTTGTTCTGTAACCGTAGAGTCATCAATCTGGTCAAATTGGTCAACGATCCAGGGATCTCACCGCGGATGTTGTTGTCGGAGAGGTCTAACCGGAGGAGGCGCTTGAGGGAGGAGATGTCCGGCGGGATTGTGCCGGAGAAGTCGTTCCCGGCGAGGTAGAGGAGTTTTAGGCTGGTACAATTGGTGAGAGGCGAAATTGTGCCGTTGAGGCGGTTGTCGTGGAGGTCGAGGAGGCGGAGGTTGTCGAGGAGAGAGAGGGAAGTGATCGGTCCACGGAGGGAGAATGAAGGAAGGGAGAGGGAGATGACGCGGCCGGAGGCAGAGCAGTTGACGCCTCCCCATATTGTGGGGCCGCAGGCGTCGTGGCCGGTCCAGTCGGAGAGGAGGTTACCATGAGTGTCAGTGTGGAGGCGGAAAAGGGTGAGGGCATTTGTGTCATTTGGGGAGAAAGGAGAGGAAAGGGACGGAGAGAAAGATAAGGAGAGAGTGATGAGAAGGAGAAGAAGAGGAAAAGGAAGGGAGGGAATTCTCCACATTGTTTGTTTGTTAGGCGGGAAGAATGAAGAATGAGTGAAGAGACTTTGTTTTTAAAAATATGCAAATAAAGAGAGAAAGCTATGCCATTCAATTTCTTTTCTTTTACTTTTCCTTTCTATTTTATCTTTGTTAAAGAAAGTTTAAATGCAGAGGGAGGCAACTCAATTTAGATCAATGAGCATTGTAGCTTCAAAATATTAGAAATATATCTACAGGTTTTATTAAATACATTCAGTTCATCTAAAGTATTATTCGCCCGAGATATCATTATCACAATATAATGTATTATTATTAGAACTCACTAAAAAAATAGTTTTATATGCAAATTATTGACACACTAAGTATATCTAATAAAATTTTACGAATAAAATTTTAAAATATTTCTAATTTTTTATTTATTTAAAGGATGAAAGAGAAGGGTTGAGAAAGTGAAAATAGGGTGGGTTGATTGAATGATTGCTGTTCTCCACTCCTCTCATATGGAATGAGTATATATCCTTTTCCTCTGCCTTTTATTCTCAACATGGGTTTTCTTTCGCATAGGCATAGCATGTTACTTAACATAATCATGCCTACCCGCTCTTTTGCACATGTCAATGAAGAGATCATATCAAAGAGGAACATGCTAGGGTTCATGAAGCTCTTCATTTCAAATCGGTTGGCCAAAAATCTTTCTTTACCAATTTAAGGATAACCCTATAGCTAGAGTAATGCTCATGCTGTCCTTATCTTGGCAGACAATACAACAACAAAAATTCTATACTTCCAAATCCATTCAATTACATTATGTGAATAATTCATTTCACCGATAAGTTTACCAATGTTACTTTTTTAAAAGAGAGTTGGGTATCACGAGTTCGAATTCAAATTTGAGTTCGAATCTATGTGACAAAGGGACAAATGTTTCATTTTCATATAGACCTCACTACTTGAAACCTATGCTGTCCTTCTAATTTCTACTAGTTCTTACGCTCTCACAAGATTGCTAGTGCTACAAAACATGATGGGTTTTTTCCTTGTGATCCTATACTTTCACTGTTTTAATAATAGTAGTACTGGTAACAAGGGTCCATCCCCATAAAAACCAAAAATTATTACACACTCTTTTTTCAATTTGTAATAAAGGTGTCATTATCTACACTTTTTTGACCGCATTTTGCCCAAGGCCAAGAGACTGGCAAAATTGCAATAATTTAATTTTGATCATGTTTAAGAAAAGTAATAGTGCTTTACAGAAGCAGAACATTTCATGGGCATAGCTTACAATACATTCGAATGAAACTTCTGTTCTTCGAACTTTCAAATTCCATGCATTTACTGGTTTTCCCTGTATCCAGTTACACCAACCTTCTTATAACCTTATTCCCGTGTATCTCCAATGGAAACTAATAATATTTCAACACTAATGGACCTCAAAACGAGTGGACACGAGTTGAATACATGAGATAAGAGCAAACAAATTTTTTATTTCGATACGTGAGATGAATGTAAACAATATCGACACTAATTCATAATTTACTGGTGTTTTATATTTCATGATCTTATTTCTTTTATTTTTCTTAGAACAAAAGTCCACGAAATTGTAGTGTATGAGAGGTTTTAAAATAAAAACCACATGCATTGACAATTGATTGTTGAATCTTGTACAAATCCCATTTTCAAATGTGATGCAGCAAGGCAGCTTTTTGTGGCTTTTTTTCCATTTCATAATGAAGAGATAAGGCCAGGGGACATAATTCGATTTGCCTCCTGGTTCCTTCCCAGTTCCAGCTCTCAATTACCGCGGACCCAAAAAAGCTTAATTACAACTTTAAGTCCTACGGAAGCAAAGTCGCCGCTCCAACCAAGAATGATTTGCAGTAGGAATAAACTACATAATGTTATATATCAACATTTGACTTATTGCCCTAAGGGATCAAACCCATAACATACGATATAAAGTTAAAATCGGTATATACTAGTAACTAATTGAATTACAACCTTACGTGCGTCATAACTGTCTAATTAGAGGGGAAAGAAATTGTAGAATTTTGTTTTCATTTTGCATATTAAGAGATTCACTTGAAATTGGTTACATGTATTAAAATTAAATTCATTTTTGGGTTTTTTTGGGTTTTTCTTGGGGTCACTGACTTTATTATTTATGAGTATTATGTTATCACATGGTGGGGCAAAAGAAGAGTATTAGGATTGTGAGACGTACTTTTGTCGACAAAAGTGAAACAAATGCAACAGCTTTTACCTTGCTACATTCACATTGCGGTTTGCTTTTCACTACGAAACATGCAGAGAAAAAGAAGGAAGAGAGTGTCTCCTCCTCCTGATGGCAAGTGAAGAAGTTACTAGTGAGTGAGTGATTGATGGCGTGATTGAGGCAAACAGTTCGAGCAATCGAAAAATGATGTACCACATCGGTTCGCACACTTATAGAAAACATGAGACCTACACTTGATTTACTTTTGCAAATTTGCTCTGAAGAATGTGCTTGGGTGAGCATGTTTTACATTAGCTGTATCTAATAATTTCTAGTAGGTGTACTACTGCTTACACCATACAACCCTTTTCTTTATTCCGTTAAGCTCTAATCAACCCAATGATTTCTTGAAAATTAAAGGAAAAAACTTCTAAAGGCCTGAAATTGAAAGCAAATCAGGGAATATTCAGAAGTTTCTTTACAGAAAAGAAAAAGGCAAAGCAATACTTCTTTCACTTTTGCGTCTTTTAATGGCTAATATCCTTATACCAAAAAAAATGGCTAATATCCTTGGGTTTTCAAACTAAGAACATGTTTGTTTGTCATTTGTTGTGTATCTCATGTTTTTGTAGTATAACAGACTGAGGCCGCATGGTGATTGTTCTTACCTGGTTAAAAACTGGCTGCTGCATTCATTTCCCAAGATATGATGTGTTAGAACACATGAAATGAAGGCTGTATACTCCGAAAAAATATGATGTGATGCGTGCGGCCATTCTCAAGCATCTGTCAGCAGCATTTCAGTCATGATTGATCCTCACTGCAACCAATCATCACTTCAACACCTGAAAAGTCTGGAAAAGAAGAAAAAAAATAAGAGGAAAAATTAGGCAAGTAATTAAGATGGCTAGTTTAGCTCCACAAAGACCAAATACAACTGAAGAAATGAACAACCTAGAGATAGAAAACACTAAGTAAATTGGTAAAAGCATTCACCTACTTGAGAAAGTAAAGTGGACAGTGTCTGAAAGGAATGATACTTGTACAATGACGGGCATTATCGACATAAAAATGTCAGCTGCTACATGTGCACCCTTGGTTCACTAGTAGTAAGCCTGATCACAGCCATAAAGATGCTACCTCTTGCTGTGAAATTTATGTTTACTGTTACTTTTGCTGGATCGAGACTTCATCTAATTTCTGCTGAAGCCTGCCTAAGAACATGGAAATTTAATAGGTTCCAGGCCCTGGTGACAATACCACCAGAGAGAGCATGGAATGCTTGTTTTGCAGCAGAGCGACGTGCTTCTAGCACTTTGTTATCACCAAGCAGCTCCATGATAGCTTCTTCAAGCTCTAACTTTCCAGACACCTGCAAGAGCAATGACAGTTAAGATTGAAATCGAACAAACATACAGGAGTTTTTTCTTTTCTGTTAAGCATAGCTAATAGTTTAAAATCACTTGATAGTCAATATGAACGAAAACGTTATATACGAGGCACATGATGAAGGATAATTCTTATGCTATGTATTATCATCTATTAATGTTCATCTACTACAACAGGCACTACTTCTAACACATTTACAGATCTGTCGTGGAAAATGTCACAAGTGTCTGTTTGGACATGATTTTGAGGCTATATGGATCCAGAAGAGGCTATATGGATCCAGAAGACATCAATAAAATACTGATTAACACATAATTATACTTCGCCATATTATTGGGGGCTATTCCATCATTTTGGAAAGCAAAGGCTGGAGGATCAACAGTTGTACAATTCAATACCAAATAAATAAGAACAAAGGTGATCATTAAACCTGCAGCACAGAGAGGGGATTTAACCGCTGCATTTCCTGCACCATGTGTGAAAAATGCCCAACATGATGACCTGAAAGTATTCAGAAGGTCAAACCTCTAGCAATTGCATGCTATGAACCTTATGTATGATAACTGATAAGGCCACAGAAAAACTTTTACCAGTCAAAATAGCACAGCCAGCTGCTGCAGCTTCTGATATGTTATGGCCAGCAAAACTAGGTAAGAAAGAACCTCCAATCACAGCAATCGGAGTTAACTTGTAAAAGTGTCTCAATTCACCTGAAAGTAGGTGGAGATGAGAGAGTGAAAACAAGTATACAAAGACAAACACATACCCTTTCACCAACTAAAACAATGCTCCTACGTTTTCAACAAAAACCTAACCAACATTGCGTTTTCATTGGCTATTGGGTAGTTTCAATCACTATAATATACATTGTTGAAGACCATGTTTCCGAGTGAATGTTCCTCATGATTCCAAGACCACAGAAGACTGGATCAGATAAGACACCAAAAGGATAGTTCAGAGCATATAGGGGAGAGAAATAAGAGTATTCATCTACAGGGTAGTACAAATCTCAGGTGATAAATGCTCATTGCATGTGCTATCATGTCAGGTATCTGTTTACCACACATCCACTAGGTTTTCATTTTCATTACATCACGAAAGTGACGCAGCCATAATGGCATGTAATAGCAGATCGGTTACGAAGTCCCTAGTGCTGTAAGTAACTGTCTAGAAGATTAAATGATTATTATTTTTTTATATAAAAAAAAAAGAGTGGAAAATAATTGTACCTAATGTGTCCACCACATATATATGTCTTCCTGGTGTAATTCTTTGATTTTGAGATCTCAAAGCTACATCTTGCCCTTCTTTCCGTAATTCCTACAATTTTAAAACACGAGTGGATAGCAATCCAGCAGAATTTTAAAGCCACTGACTTCATGAAGTGAATACAGGTACTAAGAATTATTGACCATAAATAATACAAGATACTTTCTTATGTCCAGAAATACCAATATATCATCCCTTTGAACTGCCAATTAGTTTTTCACAATACATAATACTATTGATGTGAAAAGCCACACAAAATTTTCCCATCTCACAAGAATCTATAATTCGCCAAATATTTGAGCCACTTCCAACTTTTTCACAACCAACTGGGAAAACTCAATTTATCACAAATGACACGCATCGTGACACTGAAATTGCAATGAAAGATGGAGCACGATTCAGGTCATTCATTTAATCATTGATGTATGCAATACTCATGGGAGCAAAACCTATAAATTCTAGAACTTCTGTCGTGTAAGAAACATCTTTTGCTATCAAACATCAAGGCATAATTTATTCTCCATCACTACCTCAACCACATTGGCTTTTTTTTTTTTTTTAACAGACTCAACCACCACTTTGGCTAGGTCTATGCATGCTGCATTTTAGTATTAGCAAAATACTAAAATACTGGCGCAATTGTAGGAAAGAAAAAAAAATTGTACACATGCCCATACAAATATATTCTAAGAAGATACAAGTTGCATTATAAAACAAGAACCATACTCTAGCAATCTCTTGTCCATGTTGTGGATACCGAGGTGCAACTATAGTGACTAGATCAGGATACAATTGCATGAGTACTCTGTGAACTCCAAGCATAACTGCAAAGTTAGTTGTGTTGTGAGTACTTCAATTAAGTCATGGTCAACTAGCAAAAATACAAAACAAAAGATTTTATGCTTCACTTATGGGATAAGTATAACCGTTAATGGCATGCTAGTATAAAGAATGAGTAACAGCTCACCCACCCTTTCATCAAGCAAAGGCTAATGAAACAGTATGTAACTAAAGAACGGAGAAAAGATACACACAAATCTTAGTAATGCAATATAAGAGCTATGAAGGCATCAAACAACAAAAAACAACTCTGGTAGTTGTATATTGACAATTATGAAGCAACATAATTTAAAATAATGCAGAGGTTCCAAAAGGGAACAAACCATCACCGATGTGGTACGATAATGAGGTGAAGTCCTCGCATAAAACTCGTAATGCATGGCGAGAAAAAGTCAAGTACGGAATATCACAAAGAAAAGTAGCAGGACTAAACCTTCTTCTTCACCCCTGTGTATGGAAGAAGCCATCCAAACCTGCTTGTGGGCCAGCTGTACTTTCAGATCATCTATACTTCCTAAGTCTACGTGAGAAGTTTCAGCTGCCACCACTGAGAAAAAAACAAGGATAACCTCAGATTAGGATAGCCCCATTACTTGTGCCTTTAGAACTTAGCATGCTGAATAATCAAGAAATAAGGAGGAAAAGGGAATTAGATAGTAAAGAATAAATTTTGAATGACAAATTACAGGATTCCTAATCCATTACTAAACCTGATCTGGTATGATGTACCACTTTTTATTCAACCTATAAATTATGAAACCAATTTCAGATGCTAAATTTATCAACATACCATATTTTAGATCACCAGAAAAATTTATGACAGAAGGTGGAGCCTGAAGAAGCTGGAAGCGTACTGCCTGCTCATTACTCTGCAGCAAACAACCAGATCATTGAGAATTCAATAATAAGAAAGAAGAAGCAAACATTGAAATACACCACATACCAGCGGAACAATCAACGAAAATTTAGACAGCATTAATGAAATAAGTGGTTGAAACAACAGCCACGACCATAACTCGAAGGATTTTGTAGAAACTCTTGCATTCAGTAATGCCAGCAGAATCTGTATAGCATAAATGCACATAAGGGGATATTCAAATGCTTTCGCAAAATTACTCCACAACTACCAATTAATTGGGAAAAATAAATAATAAAAAGCTCATTACAAGCTGCAAATAAATTAGAAAATTAGCACAAAATAAAAAGATAATAACTTACGCCTTTATTAGCAGAACACATAATGAGATTTGGCCAGAGTTCACTTTCAATCAAAATGATAGCATTGGGCTTCCAATATCCAAGAAAAGTATCTATAACACCGGGCGTATCAACTGGAGAAAACTAGCAAAACAACAGACAATAACACCATTTTTGTTCATTTTCAGTTCCACATAAACATGCTAAAGCTAATAATCATCATACCAAAGCAAATCAATTGATAAATAAAAAGCACCTGATATAATACTTCACTTGGTAGCTTATTTTTTATGATTTCACTGCACACGAAATAAATAAATGGATTTACCAAAAAATATACATAATCAGAAAATAAATCGAAGGCGGAGTGACTTACAATGCTGAGGAGGTAGTGGTGGTCATCAAAATGGTTAAATCAGGTCGGGATTGAACGCATCGTTTAATGACCGGAATTGCTGCCATTCCTTCGCCTAAGGAGACGGCGTGGAACCAGAGGAGAGGGCCTGGAGGACGAACGGCGGAGGGGCGGCCCAGTCGTTCGGGCCAGCGGGTCGGATGCTCCCGGCCTTGGAGTTTGCGCCAGTGTAAGTGGAAGTGAAGCAGCGGTGATAGAGCATAGGTCACCGCTCTGTAAATCTTGTATACCACCATCCCTCTCATTGCACCCGCCATTTCACTCGCTGTCTCCCTCTCACACTCTGCGACTTCCTTTCTTTTTTCCTTTTTTTTTTTTTTTTTAACTTTGTAATTCAGATTTTCAAAAGAATCCGAGCCTTTTCTTCCTTGGACTTGGGCGCAAGATACTGTACCGATACGGTTATGTTGACCCAAATTATCCGGGCCAAGAGTTCATGGGCGTCAAATTAACGGGCTGGGTTTGGCCTGAGTTTTCACCTGGCATGAACGTGTGTTTTGTTAACATAATACAGAAATTGTAAGCTAGTAGGAGACTCTAACTACTACTCCCTCTGGCATAAAATAGTTGTCATTTTGGGCCCAAAATCGTGGGCTGATATTAGTTGTCGTCTTAGATAATTATGTCCACTTAGATTGTGCCTTTACACTTTTATCCCTCGAACGACTCGTCATTCGGCACGGAACGGCGTGTCACACATGGACTAAGAGGGAAACGAAAGTAAAAGAGGGGGTGATTCGCGCGGGAGCGGAAAATTCGAGTGTCGCATTGGATAACACACAGTCAGAGCATCTGACACATGTTAAACTCTCTCAATTCTCCTTCTCTCACCCAAAACATTTCTGGATCCATCTCTTTCTCTCAACCAAATCGATTTTCTTCCTTCATCTCCTCTCATCGATTTTTTTCCTTCCAAATCGAATCTCGCCAAAAAAAATTGGCCGAAATGGAGGGTGTCCAGTATTGGGACGATTCCCAGAGGGATAGCATCGATTCCATGGAGGATGATGCAACTGTTGTTTTGGATGATGAAGTCATTTCCTCCAATTTGCAATCGAAGGATGACGCAACTGTTGTTCTGGATGATGAAGTCATTTCCCCCTATTTGGCCAGGCAATCGGAGGATGATGAAGTCATTTCCCCCAATTTGGCCAGGCAATCGGAGGATGAAGTCATTGCCCCCAATGTTGCGTCGGAATCGGACGCACAAGAGTTGGCAATCCAGATTGTTGATAACCGTTTGATTTTTGTCAATTGCCTGCTGTTGTTCTGCTTACTTTGGATAATCGATTTAGTTAGATGATTTCTTTGTCTGGGTTGTGCTTCCGGATTTATTTTGCCGGAATTTTTGGTTTTGATTTCGTGGGTTGTGATTCCGGATTTATGTTGCCGGATTGTAGGTTTAGTTTTGATTTCGTGGGTAGTGATTCCGGATTTATGTTGCCGGATTGTAGGTTTTTGTTAATATATGGACATGTTTTCCTTTTTCATGTTCAATTCGAGGTCAGATGGGTGTTCTTTGCTTTTTTGGCTTTCTATGGGTTTGTTGGTTTCAATTTCTGGAATTTGGGATGACAACGTGTTTCTGTATACACAGAACACTTTATTCCGTGCTGCTTCCAATGCCTAATTAGCAGGGATTCTCTGCACAATCAACGGTTTGATTATGCAGAGAATCTGCCACGTACTGCAAGTCCTCTTCCTTTCCATTTGCAACGGTTCAGAGTTGCAACGTTTATAGGAATACTTGCAGCCTTTCAATTCCAGTCAAAGTTAAACTCCCAAAGCAGCGATTGAGTCTACCAACGACACTTATACAACCTTCCCTATTTAACCAGCCTTGCATCCTCAGTTTTTGCATCCATTCCATTCATTTTCTACGCCTCTGATATCTCTCATTTCGCTTCCTCCCTCTGTTTCTTTGCATTACTTTGGCAATAACTTTTTCAATTACATGGATGCCAGGGAAGCTCAAAGTTTTCTTGCAGGTTCAGGGTCTGTTGGTGGTCATCTGGACGAGGAGATACAGCGTGGGGATTTGAAGGTTGAGCAGACAACCCATGATACCCACAGGCTTATGATGCAGGCAGCAAGACTTAGAACCATCAAACGGGAAGCACACGAACGATACCAAGCACCAGATGCACTCCTCCTTGTCCAGGCTGTTGGGGATTGCCTCGTTCAGCTTGAAACCACAATTGCTCTCATGGAGGCTAAGAACAAAGTCACGGAGGCCAATGTGGCCATTGCAAGACAGTGTCAAGCTGCTCTTGACAAATATGGAAACAACCTCCCAGGCATCCCTAAGGATATGTAGCCTTTGCATCTTTTATGTAATAGATTGAGTGCTTTGCACTTTATTTGTAATGCTTGGTTTCATATCAATAAATGGAGTTACTTTTCCAGTTTCATTGGTTCTGTTTAGAGTGCATTCGAATTTCAATTTAGTGTTGTTTGAATACTTGCTTTAGAAGTTTCATTGCTTAATGGATTGAGTGCATTCATATCAGCTTTGGTTAATGGATTGAGTGCATCTTTGGTTTCAGTTTTGGCAACAATTGGTAAACAGAGTAAACTCTAATGTTGTCAAAATCAGACCAATCGAAATTGGTAAACAGATCACCTAATTTATTTCAATCAAAAACAGGGAACAATATTTTCCCAAATCCAATTCATGTTGCCAAAAACAGAGGAAGGATATTTTTCGAAATTAATTTCATGACAAAACAGAGGAGGATATCTTCCCAAAATCATTTCAATCCTTAACAGGGAAACAATATTTTCCCTAATTCATTTCAA